>OX401412.1:32866402-33143859 GCA_947846245.1 Cerastoderma edule
AATCAAAGCACACTTGGCGCATTTTATCTTTAAGTCTCTTGTAGTTCCATCATTGATTTAGGCTCCTTGGTAATGTTAATTTGGGGGACTTTTGACCCTTGATATATCGTTATTGTGAATGGACAATAATGATCTTTAGGGGTCACATCCAGAAATTGGGGGTCAATACTATGTAGGTTGGGGGTCAAGGAAAACACTGATTGGTTACATTCTTATGTATTTGTATTATCTAAATATGCTTTTTGGCGAAGTAGCGTTCTTAAGCAAACGTTTAGGACTATATATGCACTGATAGTCTGTTTTCCCATACCTCGGCTGGTTTAAACATTAAGACGCATATCAACATGTTAACACCTCTGGAAGATCGTTTGGGTCTGCCGAGAGACAATAGAGATAGCGGATCTTGGGGTCATCTATATACAGATTAATTTGGCGGGCGATATTAGTTTATAATCTTACAGGCCTATCGCAAAATCATTCGATCACTGCCGACTGTGAAATATGTTGTGGGTCAACACGCCTAAAAAGGGGATTGTTTGATATATTTCCTAATTCGCATTTGTTCGTTTTAACGTGCAGAGAGCGGGTGGCCTTGAAATGTTGTCGACAATGTTCAATGCCATAGATGTATGGTAATATAATGGCTTATTAGAATGGGTATGGCTTGATATAATGTCTGAAGGGCGGGAGTTCTATAGCCAACTTCCGAATTGTCCATGGTTCTTCCCGTACCATTGGTCACAGCCTTTCAAAAGGACTGTTGAGTTTTCCGTTACAAAGCAATACCTCACGAAATACAAGTTCAGCTGTTGACGCAGGTAAAAATGATATTGAATGCTGCGGGAAAGTGGCTTTGTAGAACCGAGTGTCCAAATTTCTCACAATGATCTCCTTTTATCGGATTGATCACTGCTACCACAAATGTCACATGACCATTAACGAAGGTGGAGTTTAAAGATGGCGTCGACACCCAAAAAAATCATTCATTTGTGATTTATTTATAAAGAAAACGTAATATATTCAATTTCACTGGTCAGAAATAAACACAAGAAGGCATAAGTACCAAATTACTACTATCTCCGGTAAAAACTTGAAAACCTAGCAACATCATTTAAATTTCATCTAAATCTGGATGAAAATCTTGTGGTGGCAGTGATCGATGCAGCGTAGCAAGGGGAGATTCCTGTGAAGAGTTTGCTGAGTGTCTTGCTAAGCTGCTGTTGCGTTATATTGACCCGCACCATTCACCTCAAGCATTTTGACACTCATGTGTATCATTTCAAACCGGGTGTTTATGAGGTACATGTAGACTGTCTATCTGTCTGTCTGTCTTTACACTATGATATATCAGACAGGGAAGCAGTCCATAAAGGATGGTATTTGTATCAAATGATAACAATATATCAAATAATTTTAAACATTAAGTTTATTTAAATAATTTGGATGAATATCAACATTCAAAATGATAATATGTACAAAAAATACTAATACAATGTATATTTATATAAAGTTAATCGAAACATTTCACGGAAATCTTCATCAATATATTCTCGTATGATCAACCAATAAAAACACGTAATACATACATAGATATAAATGTAAATAAACCGATGAAATTCCTCGATACACTAATCAAATCGAAGATAAGTAGATGAGTGTGATTGCCTCGTGAATTCATAAAAATCCAGAACAATTTTTTCGAATAACTTTATGAAATTCAGTTTTGTAGACAATTGTTACACTGAAGAGCGAGCATTATTATTCAAGACGAATTTAACCGATGTGAAATGATATCAATCAATATCAATCGTTTGCGCTCTGTGCATAACAAGAGAATATCAATGATTATGATAGATATGTTCAAATGCATGGCAGAACCTTTACAAGCAAAACACGCCATCAGACTTCAGCTTTAAGACATCGTCACGAATTATTTCAAGCACTGTGTAATGAGTGATATACATTTGCCTCTTTCATTTTTATCAAGGCGAAACCCTTTAGATGTACATTCTAACTTGTATTAAGCAACCAACCCTTTAAGCAGCCAACCTGCCTTAAACAACCACTACAGAAAGTCCCATTGTTAGGTCTGGAGTAAACATCAATTTGTGTTAAGCAGCCAACCTGTCTTAAACAGCCAATTTACTCTGTCCCATGGGCTGGCCTCTTAACACAAGTTTGACTGTATCTCTATTACGTATTACTTTGATAATCATAACATGTAAGGTTTATAAAATGCCTGGAAGATACTTGAGGCTGCGGTCTGATGATGTATCAGTGAATGATAAGGCTCAAAGATGACTGACAATATGCATTTATTTTACTATGAAAAATGAGTATTGCACTTTTAATAGTTATACGAATGAAAAAGAAAATAGCGTTATCTGTCATGACAGCTTTCTCTTATAAAAAGACATGGGTTTTCATGTGTTTATATGAAATTCACTTGCGATAAGCGTTTCATGTAATGAAACGTTGTTTTTCTTTTTGAAACAAATATTGCTACTACAACATATGGAAACGTCACCAAGACAATGGCATGAGATTGAAATAAAACCACCCTTTACCCGCAAAAACAAAAATGGGATATGAAGTCAAATCTACGAATAAAAACCATTTACCGTTAGTCGGGATCAACAAGAAATTGTTAGATTTTATCTTATACTTCATATTTTAACATCCAGGAATAGATACTCAACATAAACACGAAAATAATACGAACATCATATACTATATAACACTTATATGTAAACTCGGATCTTTTCGCCTTCTTTTCGGGGATTTCATAGTTAAATTCTATGGCGTAATACAATATGATCAGACCTCCTTGACTAAACTGAATGAGTTATCATCATATTGCATTAACTCATCTTATATTATTAAAAGTATTTTGTAGAAAGGCTTCATTGCAGTAAAAATTCACATTATCACAACATCTAGATTGTCACGATTTTGTAAATGGATTTCAATATACAACAAAGGCAATATGCTAAATGCAGTTATTTTACAGTTGAATCATACTAGGGATGTGAAAACACAACTCGCGTGTTTAACAAATATTTGTTTTAAGATACTAATTGCTTGAGAAATCATGTCGATCATTATAATGCCGAGATAAAGCATTATGAATTTTATACGACATATTTCAAAAGGAGAGAAAAGAAAAGAAAAATAAAAAGAATAATTTCAGTGATCCAGATAAGTAGAGCATTTCAGGCCTCCGTGTTGAAAACAATATGCTTTTGGTACTAGTTAAAGGTCCTTTAAATGGCCACCAATAGCATACGGCCTTATATAGAACTCAGAAGGATGAATCATATGAGGTCATGATAAGCAGCTTCTTATCCAGATCACTGCATTATGGCTTCCCTGAGTTGGTCGGTTAGTGCTTTTCAACGGTATAAGAGTTGGATATACCACTCTGGAAATTCGATCGCTGTAAACAAAAGGGTTGCATCTCCTTTATTGCAAGGCAAAATATGCAACCTTTTGATTTTCACAGCAACCATATGCTTCAATGCGTATGCGTTCGCGAATCATTTTGTAAGATAGAACACCTTATGCTAAGGACTGTAAACTCGGTTCATTGGTTATGTTAACGTAAAAACCTGTCAGATGGTGTTTTTGCTGACATGGCGACTTATTGATGGCAAGTCAAAAGTATTTATTTCTTTTTGAATTTTTGTTCATATAGCACTTTAATCTGACCATAAGACATACACGCTCAAAAGTATTTGTAAGTGTGTTTACAAAAACGTCTATACATCCTATAGAGAGAAATTCAATTAAACATATTCTAACCGTATTAACGGTTACGAATCGCTTGAGAGATAGCGACGTTTTTTATTCTTCATGGTGACTGGATGAACTTCATGTGTCACCATGAACTAATAGCTAACTATGTGCATTCATAGCTTGTACGTAACGATTGAATGTCTAGTCATTCTTGACGGGATGCCTCTAGTAAATCCCCGCAACAATACAACATCGAGAAATGTAGTCGGAAACGAGATTTTTGTCTCCTCCGCGAGTCAACACTATACACGTGTTTTGTGGTGCGCTTTTTTGCGGCTGCCGTGGTTTTCACGGAATTGTTTGTCTCTGAAGCGCCCGGCCCACGTCGAGTGTTGTTGCCGGAAAACGTCACTTGTCCTCGTCCAAAGACGGAATCCTAACGATGACTCTGCAATATGCAGCGAGCTAGATTGTCATCCGATGTTTGTTAAACGAGAATTCGGCGTGATTCTCCGAGAACGACGCCATTTTAAATACAGCCTCGTTCGGAGAACTCGCGCATGCGCGTTTGAAACGTCTATTACACAGGCGACCTCTGCTAGCCTGAAACCTCAAATTCTCCTCGTTGGGTTGTGTGCGAAGAGGACACCTTGGTACATAATGCCGTTGATTTCCATGGAAACCACCAAAGAATTGTCTATTTCTGTCCTACCATCATCTGAAATTAGAAACAAATGTATTTATAGAACATTATCGGTAGGGAGATATTTGTTTGTCCATAGAATGTGAAGAAACATATGATTTATGTTTTATTATTTTCTGAACACATGAAAAAGGTGGGTTAATGGTAATATTGCACATCATACGTGAAGGCAAAAAAGCGTTGTACCAGAATGTGGTGGTTAAGAGCATTACTGCCGCAATGGACTCACTATAGTTAATGTATTGCAACCGTTTCCCAACAATTCATCGGTAGAATATAAGAGAACAGATTTTATCAAATTCTTGAACACTTGTGGTTTTATTGTCCTTTAACGGGTACCAAGGAAGTTGTATTGTACGCATAAGGTCAGCATATAAGAACCCTCTGTCAGGATTTCCCCATCTCCTTTCATCATATTTATCCGAATAATCACAAGTTGTTAAGTCTGAGCGCCTAATGAATTATTTAATATTGACCGACTGCTGCCCTCCAGCATCCATCCCGCCATTGTTCTCGGTGGCGAGCGCCTTAAGGAAATAGATAAATAAAAAAGCGCCTAATTGAATCATTAAATGATCAAAGGCGATGTAACGAACTGGGCCGTCGACAAAGTAACACATCGAATGTCTGATGGCCGCTTAATGACTCGCTACATTTATTAGTCGCTTACTTCTGTAATCAAATATTTAAGCCGCCTAATTGGATACATAAATGGTCCGGGTTCCTGGAAAAGGGGGCCGATAACTCCTTCCAGCTCAGTATGAAGAACCGAATCAGCGCATAGAGGCTTTTTAATCTGATCGGGCTATACTTTGTACAAGTGAAGCTTGTATTATGCAAGAAAATAATAATATCCGGAAGCATGATCATCCATATCATTCTCATTGTTGCGAGAAAATGTGTGTTAGATGATCCGGTTAACACTGCGAAGACTTGCTCAAACTGATTAGGGGGAACCACATAGCAAAGATGCCAAATTGCGAGGCTTATTCCGCGAGATCCCTCGAATATCTAAGTTGTCTAATTAGATACATAAATATTGGCCATACGAAGTAGTGGTTGATTACTCGAAAATGCATCTAAGCCAAGGCAACTTAAGGCGACCCCTAACATGTCTGGGAAAGGTGTGGTGCCAACACACTTCAGCAAATCAGAGGAGATCAGCAAGTGGATGAATATTTCTCAGAAGAAAAAGTTTCTATCTGAATCGCTTGAATGTGTGGAGGCGAAATGTGTCGCCCCAGGTCAGCCTCTGTGTCTGGCACAGTCTGGTCCGGGACTACACTTCGGCAGGGTTAATTTGTTTAGTATTTGCTGCTTTATCCATGGACCATCAAATGTCTAGATAGAGAGGGGTATCAATTGAATTAAGACGCACAACTGACTGATTGGGCCCAATCATTCTGACATCTTGTTTAATATTTAATGATATTTTATAGGCCTTCTGATGTGGTTGTATTTGATTATGTTATATATTTCTCTCTTTATTTTCCTTCTTTTTCGCTGTCTATTTGTCTTTGTCTATCTCCCTCTCTTTCTATCTATCTCTCTCTCATTTGATCACACACACCTTCTCCCCTTCTTTCTTCCTTTGCTCTCTCTATTTCTCTTTTTCTTTTTCTATCTCTCTCACCCTATCTTTCTTTAATTTGCCTATGTGTGCAAAGCTATACTTTCGTTTCATTTGTTGCTGCTGTTTTATTTTGAACTTTGGGTAGTCTTACAAGCGTTTAGACCGTTAGACACATTCAAGACGGCTGATAGCGTGGATGATTTCGATGCTGCTGCTGGAGATGATAAAACAAATATTGCTGATAAGGCTGACGATGCACATAAGAATGATAACGCATGTGAAAAAAGAAATAGAATAAATGATTTTAATCATGAATATCACTGTGATCATGCTATACAGCAGTCACAATGGCCACCATCATCATCGTCGTCATCATCATCATCATGATACCATCATTAACACTTTCATCAATAGGATATTTAGCGCCAAGTCATGAATTGCAATAACTATTACTACAATCATCATCTTCAGTATTGTTGGTATTTTAACTTTTAATAGTTTCAATATTAGACAACAACGAGGCCAACAACATGCAAGGTGCCGGCTGTGCTACTGTAAAATGACAAATCACGTTCCTTAAAAAAGGGCTGAACGCCTGCCGGTCGGCTGTTACATATTTATTCGGAGCTAATCTCCGTCTATTGACTTGTTTTAATGCTTGATCAATTATGTATGCGGCAATATTGCTCGGCATTTAACCCTGGCAGACGTTCATATGGTAAAAAGGTCTCCGTGGTTGGCTTTTATGGTAAATCATTATGACGAAAGTAAAAAAATTCTCATTTTGTCACACTTTTTTTTCTATATGTCAATCAATAGATTTTTATGTATATTGTATCTTGTATCACCTTTAAACGGTGCCAAACCATGCAAAGAGTTTTGTTTGTATGGATGTGTGCTAGAAGAAGAAAAAAGTGTTAACTTAATTGACTATTAGCAACACGTGCCTGCCGTATCGTGAACACAAAGAATTTGATTTATTAATGAAATACGCCATTTTCACACAGAAATTATTTCCTAATACAACGGTGGTCCTTATAGTCTTTTATAAGTGCCTTAGCATTTCCTTGTATATTTAATCATAGGAAATCCCGTAACAAAATGATTGCCATCTTGTTTAGAATGAAAGCTGTGTAGATTTGGTCACATTGATTTTAATTTGTAGTAGATAATTTGATTCTAATAAGAATTTGACTGTTGTCTAATACCTTTTAGGGATATTTCTATACGTTCATTTGATCCACACATTATATCAATTGGTCGTGTTTAACCCATTACTAAACAATAACGACATTTAACCAGTTTGTTGCAGACGACTCTTAAAAAACATTGTTTTAACGAGCAATTTCTCCTTTTCCCACAATGTTTTCTGCCCAATTAGAAGAGTGTTTATCAATATCATCACACTTGAAATGTCGTCTGCAAACTCTTTCAATTTGGGACAGAAAATTTGGCGTTTGGTAAAGGGTTAAAGCCGTCGGGAAGAAAGGCATAAAGATCACCGAAGGTCGATCATTAAATCGTTACAAAATTAATATACCACAGTATCAGATTCGAAAGGACCTTTGAACCTAGCTTAATAAAAACAACTCTTTGTGCCACCCCATCATTTTAGGTTTAAAGCTCTCTAACCGCAATGCAAAGTTGTTACAGTTTAGATATGGAGCACTAAATGGTGAAAAGGGACATACGAAATAATTGCCTATGCCAATATAAATTTTGAAAAATGCATTGAAAGAATGCACTGTTGAGAAAGATACGTTACTTGCAACGAGCAATTTCTTCTTTTTTCATAAAGTTTGCAGCAAAGGTTCTTTCCCAGATTAACTTAAGAGTGTTGGTTGTAGCAGTAAAGGATCAGACAACAAGCTATAGAGTGTGAAATTGCTGTGGTTATGGTGGCGACGCGTGTTTCCGTATTGATGATCAAACGGGGGAGGGTTCTTTCGCAAAACTTTAAAAAAGTAAGACAGTTTGGTTTTTACTCTGTATAGTAAGCCTTAAATTTGTTACCGTTACAACAGGGCTCAGTTTGAGGCGAAAATGCGATTACGTGAATGTCCATACTTTACGAGCATAACCGAAAAAAAAACGATTGTACCAACGAAGTGCTACGGAGTGTCCCGAAGTTGCATCGCATAAAGGAGCGGTTTTTGGATATCTAGGAGTGCACTTGACTAGAACACTTCTAAGTTGACCTACTGAACAAGCAAAACCACAATACGACAATCTTGCATTAATGAATTGTCAGGCAATAGACTGTGACAATTCCCCTCATATCAATTAGAACCGCACCATTTGTGCATGTTACGCTATTTCAATAAACGCAATATACTCAGGGTAAGCAACATGATGCAGCGAAAGGTTACCTTACTTTTTTCTTATCATACTTTCTTCGAGAAATTAAAGCATTGTACAATATGATAGACCTTTGGTCCTAAATATTTCCAAATTTTCAAAAATGTTTCTCGACGTAGTGTTTTGAAAATATGATGACACACCATTTGACTATACATGGTAAGAAAGGGTTCTCGATTTAGTTAAGGTCTGCGATGAGACAATAGAATATTCGTCTATTTTTCGTCGAGATTTCTATTTCTCTTGTTTTTGTCATGCTAAAATGGAACAGTCCATGTACTGTTTAAAGTCTATACAATCAAGAATGGGAGATCAGAATGCGTCAGGAACGTTTCTTTCTCTTCTCGTTTTCACAAATTGCTAACGCGACTGTAAATATGTGTTACCCAAGCGTTTTATTGTTGTTTCGCCGGGCTATAAAGCCGTATTTGGTAGTAAATGGGGAGCTGGGATAGGGTGAAGTACCACCCTCATTTGCATACATCCTGTCGAACTAACCTGTTACATTTCCCCGATATGATGTGTGGCTCATGCGTGTAGCACGTTAGGTTGGAATTGTCAAATCAAACTGCCGAATGCGATTCTAATTTTTCATTATTAGATTAACGTATGGAAAGTTGGGAAAGCATTGGCTATGTTAAGCAAACATGCTCTCAAATTATTCCCCAATTTCATATTTTGAGAACATTCTCTATTTGGAGTATCATATGCTGATCGCAAAGGCATATCTTTAAAAATGACAGATTATATTGATAATGATAAAAAACGCATTGCTGGACAAAAAGAAAAAGAAATATATTGGATGTCTCAAAGCATTTTTTTCTTTTCTCGCATTTTTTTCAAGATCAAATAAGCCAAACGTGCTAGTCCGTGCAACATTTTCCACGTGTATTTCATATTAAAAAACGTATATTGCCTAAGGTTAAAAAGGGAAAACTTGAAAAGTAGCTCATATAAAGGTGATGATGGATTTAGACATGCAATTTTTGCCAATAAGCAAGTGATTTGTTTATTTGTTTATAATTCCATTTGCATAAGGTAATTCAAATAAAGACACTTATTAACATCTATTTACCTTAATTGACATTGTTACTGTTCGGTTATCTTATAATCATGTATGCAATATTGGTGAAAAACATCAGAACACATAGAAATAATATAATGTATTTTGTTTCGTTTTACATGCACATGTCTTTATAGGTAAGTCAAAGTTATGACCACCGTATCTCTATACACCATAGTTCATAATACGATAACAATCAAATGAACTATAAAAAAGAAACAAGAAAACAACTACACATCCTTTTTATATTGAGTGGATACAAGGACGCATTCCTGTTCTATTTCATTCAATTCTTGTGCACCCAAAGCACTTGAATGAACGACTCTCTTTTCCCCTGCCTAAGACTCCTAACACATACTGACACATACACCCCCAAAAAGAAGACTGTATTTATACATAAATGGATAAATTATCACACTTTAACCTTATTAGGTCGGGATGAAAGGCCGGACAATAAAGTATCAACAATTTAACACGATCTGAGATCTACGTTTTTGATCCTCGTAAAGTTTTATTCGTTGTAATCAACTTTATATGCGCCTATAATGCTATGAAATTATTGACAATTATGGCGTATTGATATTTTACTGTTCTGTCTCTCTACTTGAATGCGCCGCGGCATTGCAATACAAGAAACGAGAGGCAAATATATATGTTGTATGTTATACGATTTGAATTGATATATATGTATATACAATAAACGTAGATAAATTCTTTTTGACGACAGAAAGTTTTGATACTTTAGTTTAGTCTTATCCTATTTATTTTACATCGATTGCGTCGGAAGCTTAGAGCTTATTAAATTCACTCACGATGACTGCTTCTTGGATACTAAAACAGAACTCGCGTCGATTTTTGGGTTAGTTGGGCAATTTTCACCTCGCCTAACTGAGATCGAACCCGGAACCGTCGGTATCAGAGAACCAACGCTCTACCTCTGCACCACAGTCAATATTTTAGTATTTAGTCATTTAGTAATAAAGAATTATATCATACCAATTAATTAGTATGTCGTTTCAAAACCAGAAAATGCTTTGCTCTTTTGGTTATACAGCGACGTTACCAACAGAATTGATAGGTTTTCTGGTGGACAGGACCAGATATTGTTATAAACCACGTCTCGGGTGAGATACTTCTCCAGATAAAACGTTTGATCTTGTGCGAAAATTTATACGAAATATTGAAAGTTTATGATAATCCTCAATTTAACCACATTTAGTCTGAAATGACAAGTTTTGTGCCGCCAATCAGTAAATTTGTCAAAAAACTTCTCGATATTGAGATGCAAAAGAAGACGCCATTTGTTAATATCAATGGCAGAATAGTTCGATTCGGTCAGTCTCCATTTCATACACATTCTGTGTAAAACTAACCAGTGTTCTATGTTTGACATAATGTCAGAATGCTATGCTGCTACATTCTGGTTCATGAATTGTTATTTATGTTCGAACTGAGACTAACGGCGTACTATTATATACTACACTTGACATAACTTCCATGAATGAATTGTGACCATAATTCGAAATTCAGTTCATTCGCATTCGTCTAACACATTTGTCTTTCTGTTCTTTTCATATTTTGACCTCTTCTATTAACGGAGATACGTAAATACCCAAATGGTGTGCAATCTTTCGTTACTCACAGTGTCTCATTGTAAAAGTAAAGTTTCGGCTGCCTTATGAATTAATATAAAAAAACCCGCATTTTTTGATAAGATTACAGATAGATAGATAAATATGATTGTGATAAAAGAAGAAATGCCTCATCGAGAGTATTTACTCCATTTCCCCGATGATTTCTTCACTCATCTGGTAAAAGCGCATGGCATAGAGTTATATTTGGATGAGTAGATCTTCAGCAAATGGTATAAGCAATTATCTTTACCGCACTGTCATGCACCAACCGATTAGACAAGATGTTAAATGAAATTCGAGAGGATAAATAAGATGGGTGACATATTGTCGACGTAGACACTGTTCTGAAGAAGAGAGCTGTCGCCGAAATGTTACCATACAAACAGTTGACAGAACATTAATCGATGATACATCAAAACGGCCCGAGACCACCGTGCATTCTATTGCTTTTTTTTTTAATCTTTGTCGTTTTTTTTTTTAAATGTTTGACAAGACCAAATTAAAGATAATTGATGGTGTTGATGAATTTTTGTTTAATGACAAATCATACAAAAATTGAACTGCCGTCGTAATGTACTGGAGAAATGGTCGAAACGCTGTAAAAATTTATTCAAACAAACTAATACATTTGCATGTAGAATCTTAATTCAAACAAACAAGTACATTTGTATATAGAAGGAATTGTAATTAGATATTCAAGTGATAGATTTTAAATTTTTTAATTGTTTCAACAATAGCATAATGATAACAATATTGCCTAGAAACAGGGTTGATACCTTATTTGGGACTTTATGCTCTCTCTTGATTCGTCTTAATGTTTTGTAATTGCTTAAACAACTTTATTTAATCATACGAAGATGTGTTTTATTAAGAATCGCTTTATTTGCGTTTATCAAACCAGATGACGTACTTAATGCTACAATATTAGTCTTCAGTTTAACACGAAGAAATATATATATGTATACTGAACTGTATACTGAACACGCAATTTTTTTGACGCACACACTTACCAAAGCTAATTTAATTTCTTACAGTGTTTTTTTTTTATATACAATTTGATCCTTTTTAGATACCCTCTAAAATGGGGGAGCTTAATTTCTTCAACACGTTAAGGAAGGGATAAACGTCGAAAGTTATCGAAATCATATCAAATTAGAATAACAATAAACGCTTAAAGGGTATAAAAGCTATTTAATATCTCCAAATTGGTTAAATAGAAGTTTAATATAGAGGTTCAAGCAGACAGAATGCTTTTAACACTGTGTTATTAGTATTGAATTATTGCGAAGTTTGTTACGAAAGGGTATTCGTCCATTTAAGATATTTAGCTTTCCCTCTTCTTTTCTTTTTTTATGTCCCGAGTATCTATTTCAATTTATTTTTTATTGGTTGGTTGATTTGTTGGATCGCTTGTTAGTTGGTTGGTTGGTTGGTAAGTTGAATGGTTTGTTGTTTTGGTGGTAAGTTGTATGTTTGGTTGGTTGGTAAGTTGAATAGTTGGTTGATAAGGTAAATGGTTCGTTAGTTGGATGCCTCGTTGGTTGGTTGGTTGTTTAGTTGGTTTGTTGGTTGGCTGGTTGGTTGATTATTTGATTGATTTGTTGGTTTTCGAATGAATGGTCGTTTAGGTCACTAAGCCAACCGCTGGGTAATATTCCGTTGAATGGGTTAAACAGAATGTGTTCAAATTACTTGGTAGAATGACAATCCAATTGGTAATATTATTTGTAAACTTATTTCAGCCAATTGTATGCTATGATGAAAAAATTTGTAACGGAGATGTTTAGGTCATATGTAAAGCAATTATAATTTAGGTTTGATGATGACGACGATTATAATGATAAAATAATGAAACAAAAAATGTGTAGCTACTTATTCATGTATCCTATATGCAGTGCATATTAATTGATACGACAACAACAATAATAATAATAGTATCGCTACTCACTTCGACTGGTGATTTTCAGGTGCGCCGTCGGCATAGCCGGATGTGATATGATTCGGTCCTCCTCGGTCATCATCCGCTTTCTTGGCGGTTCTTCTGCGAGTGCGGCTGCGCGCGACGCCTCCTCCATCTTCCGGGTCGCCTGCTCCATGGCGCGCGAGGCGGCCTCCATGGCAATGGCGTCGCGCTCTGCGTATCTCTCGGAGAGACTCCGGTGGGAGGGGGTGGGAGGTAAGTTTTCTTCTTCGCCTGGAAAATATACATAATATATTTACGATTATTCACGTATCTTTAGAGTAATTTTTTTCTTCATCTGCAATATATATGTTACAAAAAAACGTGTATCTATGGATATGCGTAATTCCTTCAAAATTAGGGATTTAATGAAATCTTCCTCTTTGTATTGAATATATGGACACTCATTTACATTTATTTGCGTATCGTTATAGTAAATTTTGTTCTTCGCCTAGAATATATGCATTTGTCTAGGTATCTTTATAGTAAATTGTCTTTCGAGCCTGGACTATTCATGCATATATATACGTTTATTTGCGATTTTTCTTTTCTTATCTAAGTGTATTACATATGCAGACATTTGAAGAAATAATATGGAATCTCTTTTTTGAAAGACACATGATAACAATGTTCTAAGGCTGTGGATTCACCAGCGCGTATTTCTCTTTTATCAATTAGGCGATAAGACTTGTTAGTTCTACAATGATCACATATAGACGTTCATGGTGTTGATAAAGTATGTGATGCAATGATGAAAATCAGTAATACTGATGAATTATAAACAAGGCGTTATGCCGTAAATTGACTCACACTTAAGGGATTCGCAATCTGCACTCATTAGCATACATAATTAGCGATACATATTCATGCGGGGAAATAAACATCGATTCATGTGAATTGCCGAGTTTTATGGTTTAAAGAACACAGGTATAGAAAACGATGTAACTTATACTGATAAGATTTGTTTTGTACGGGTGAATAGAAGTGGGTGCAAATTGGAAGCTTCGTTTTATACGACGAAAGTGTCGATCAGGAGAAATATTCTCAGCCAAAAGGCTTATTTGAGATGGGGCACTCCATATTATACTTTTAACATTTTGAGGGTAACAATAATTTCTGGTTTTTCATTTAACGATTGTACAGTGTAATATGATGTGGATTTTAACATAACTCTACTCCAAACAGGAAATGAATGATTCTACCAAAAGTAAAACGATCTACAGGCGTGGAACAACAGTTATTTTTAATTGGAAGAGGATTTTTTAATAGGATTGAAATAAGCAGGAAATGGAAAAAGACACTATATGAGCAGTTTGACCTATTCTCATAAAATTTCTAGATGTCCACTGGAACTAACACCTAAAATTCATGCAAGACTCCATATAGATATTCATTTGTTTGTTAGAGTGATTCTCAGTAATTCTATTGTTTTTTTCTACGTCTGTATCTATATATTTGGGAAAGATTAGTTGTTTTGATGGGAAAGCATCATTATCACCGCTTATAACAATAAATATAAGGGAGATATGTGAGATATATGACATATATGAGAGATTTTGGCTAAACTATCAGCGATAATTCTATGTTGCTTCTATCAACGTCATTTCTGTTAATCGCATTCCGTCTTCGTTTATTCTGAAGTCTCCCTCCAATAAAATAAAAAATACATTATAATCGTCTACTTTCGATGGAATTTAAAATGTAAAATGATTCGCTTCATTCAATGGCGAAATGATCAAACATAAAGGAAAGCCGTGGAGAAAATTAAAAAATGAAATATTTGCCTGACACGAAAAGGCTACCTTCAAATGATAAATGAATAACAGCAACGAAAAGAGAAGGGGACAGTTTTAATTTTCTCGATATCATTTACCCCTCAATTCCCATCTGTCACCCGTCCCCCATATTAAAACATCCTTTAATTGAGGTGTTGTGAGTGTAGAATCGTAATTCGAGCTCTTAAACGCTTTACTCCATTATACCTCGTTTTGACCAATTTGCAGCAATATATATATTTCAGAAATTAATGTACAATAAATATGACCAGTTACTTGGGAACAATTTAGCTATGTTTTCGTCACAGTCATTCCTATTCAGTACGTAAAGATATAAAATCTAAAAATCAAATAGCCAGTAAAGAAAGAAGAAGAGAAACGTTGGCAGTGGGAAACATTAATAACTTAATTTTTTTACACACAGTTGTATATTTCATCAAGGTTATAACAATGATTGCTATTCGGCGATGATATGGTTTTTTTGGGGTTTTTTTTTGGGGGGGGGGGGTGGGGGGGGCAGCAGATAACATAACATTCTGAGTTCTGATAAAGAACTTGCATTTTCTTCAAGCTTTTTTCAGTCGTTTGATGTTGTTATGAAATTGGACCAGTCAATTATTTCAACTCGGTGGGAATGAGTCGAAACATCCTTTAATTGAGATGTTGTGAGTGTATAATCGTAATTCGATCCCTTTAAAGGCCTAACCTGTCGCTCGTTTCGGCTACTCCCCCATTCATGTTGGGCTCTCACCTATTCATGTTGGGGCTCTCGTCGGGTACTCGATAGCAACCCGAACCCCTCAATTATACTGCTCTTTGACCCCGATAACCCTTACCCATGAATCGGCGTTTTGGGCTTTTTCTTTTTTCTTTATATTTTGAAATCTTTGAATGATATTTCTTTTTTCTACTTTCCTTTGTCTTCGTAGATAAAAATTTTTTTTTAAATGTTGGACCGACACGATTAGCTTTGAAATTTTATTAATTTACATATTCTTAAATTGTATTCATTTTGTTTGAATTCTCTTCGTAGGTGAAAATGATTGCCATTTAATCCTTTTTTCCCTTTCGTTTTTCCTAAACATTTTTTATCCATAGGTATCTATAATGCGACATGCATATACATTCTAGAACCTCTAATGTTCATGTTTAAAGATATATTTACATGTAAGCAAATCACTACTATACAAATTAATTTTGAAATATGGCATAAACAATTTTTGGCTGAAAGTTAGGAAATAAATTGTTGATTTTAAGAAATAGGGAATAATTAATAAAAGCAGACGACAGAAAGAGAAACGATGAGACATCGCCTGCTCGTGTCCATAAGTGCAGAATATTGGGTTACAACGCCAACAAAAAATTGACCCATAACAATTTATTTGTCTCAATTTTTCAGCTGATCACAGCTTTATCCGAAGACTGTATTTAAATGCGAAGATTTATTTGGGCATTGATTCGGAAACCAGCAATTTACGTGTACTCATAATTTATCAACCACGGGGGTTCGGATATTTTAATTGAGCCGGGCCACACGTAAATTAGAAAGGCAGAGTACCTGAAATCGGCGCCATTTTAATTTGATTTTGCATTGAACATTTTGGTATTAGAAATGATTATTTTTTCTTCCTCAAACTTGCAGATATAACTAGTACATTTAGGCCACTTAGAATCGATATTCTCTGTCGATCGTTTAGAGTAATTATGCGTTATGTGAACGTATGTAATAAATACATCGATCCCAGGCCTTTCTTTGTAAAACGAAAATGCAAGAAAGAGCTGGCGAAAAATAGTATACCGGATCAACTGATCTTTGCTGCACATAATGCCTGTGTCAAAAAACGTATAAACTCTTATGAGATTTTTTTTTCCAAATGTCATATTCATTTTAATTTAGACACCATGTTTAAGGGTACAACATAAAGCATATACAAGAAGTAAATGGTTAGTCATTGTTTCATATTTTCATATTTCTGTAGATATGTGTAAAGGTATTTTGGTTTCAGTAAATCCCACTTAATTAAAAGTCAAAGAGACATTTCTTATGTTAGTGCATGTATGTGCTATGGTAAAATGGGACAAACCAAAATCACTCTCTATCATTCTATTCAGCGTGGCAAGTGGGGCTTATTTATCCGTTTAGCCCCGCCATCGTCATTACGGTATCGAAATCCGTTGATATCGTGTTCGCTATTTAATAACAGTTGACGGATACGAAGAAAGGGCCAACAATAGATCGACTGGAGATTACAGAGTCTAAACATCAGCGGCATTACGGCCGCATTGCATGCGAAAAGGCCATTCGAAACCGCGGGCGGAAGTCAATAAGAGCGAACGTCGCAGTTTAGCAGTTAATATAAAGGTCGAATTTGATTGGCTGGTTTTGCGGCCATCTTTGAAAGTTTATATTACTTAACTAGTGATTAGAGTTTCTTGGTTTAAAATCTTTTAAAATGCCGAATCTGAAATAGACTGTGACGCAAATAGATTGGTAATGGAAAAACTCCGCTTGGGAACAACCGTCATCTTATCACAATCGATACCTATTTTTTATCATGCTCTTTTCTAAAAGGACTTTTGTGGAATATCAGGGCATTTGAAATGTAATATCCTTAACCGGAGCAC
Organism: Cerastoderma edule; assembly: GCA_947846245.1. Taxonomy (NCBI): domain Eukaryota; kingdom Metazoa; phylum Mollusca; class Bivalvia; order Cardiida; family Cardiidae; genus Cerastoderma; species Cerastoderma edule. The sequence continues at coordinate 32,883,829 of OX401412.1, forward strand.
TTTTAGCAAGCGTAAACAGAATTGATGTGAATCTCGATTTGGAACATGAATTATGATACGAATTTGCTTGCAACATTTTAAAGATATCTTCAAAGCAATGATTGCTAGCCGAGTACAAACAAAGGCATGATAGATACTCTTTTGTAGATACGACGAATTGATCATTTGCCTTCAAGTCATTGACATTCTTAGTCTGCTGTTTCTGTATCACCCTCGTTATATGTGTTTATACTTGGGTCTAAATAAAGTTCTGTTCTTTGCTGTTCCAACATAAGGCGCCTGTCTCCACACGAAGTATTTTACTAACATAAAACATATATGTGTGTCTTGTTTACTTACACAATTGTTGTTGTGCTTGCAGCTGCCAGAACTGTCTGAGACTGCTGATCGGGGACCGGCGTTCTGAAAGGAAAACGAAAATAGTTGACATACAACAGACGTTTGCTAAAAAGAACAGATCAAGAGGATGAAACTGCCATAAAAGAAAATGAAAACTAAGATGGCTCGACATATTATAGGAGGTAAGAACGCCCAAATTTGATTTTTATTAGATGCATAATATTGTTTAGTGTTGCTTTATCGTTTCGTTGACTTACCTTAAGTGAGTTAAAGGAGCTATACATGTCAAGATGAAGTATAATTGTTGCTCTAACATTTTGTCGACACAAGGTAAGCTTAACATGGTAGCTCCAAAATGTTTATATATATTTTTTTTAAATAGGGGGTTCATTATTTTAGAAACTGACATTAGCAAGACAAATGAAATGAGCACAAACAACGGTGACAAAATATTTCTTTAAAGTTAGTATACAACATAAAATTGATATTAATGAAACACTTCCGTACCCAGAAGCATTCCCGCGCCGCCGTTTCCCGCGTATTTCCCGTTCATCATGCCGTTCATGAGATGTGGGTGTGGGTGTGTAGAGGGGATGAGGGTCGGGCCTGGGGAGAGATCGTACCCGTAACTCGACCGGCGACCCTCCCGCCGGTTACCGTCAATAGCCGCCTGCAGCTCCTGTGGCGTGCTCAATCGCAACTTCTCGCACTCGTACGGGTAGAGGTACTTCATGTATCTGAAAAGGCAGGAGAATTGTTTGATAGTGATTACTTGACATTTCTGTTGATCTTAACTTTGAGGATGTTGTATTGTATACGTTGTTGTTAAAACAGTGTATACGTTGTTGTTAAAACATTAACACCAGTCTGTACATGCATTACATGCAACTTTGTTGCCATATTGCGACAAAGAGGTCTGGTTTCAAATTGGTACAACTAATACTGGCCATGTCCTTCCTTCTTGCACTCTTCAGAAATGGCAATCCATGTGTTCTTCTGTTTGTCTGACTGCTTACGGTTGTCCTTTCTAAACAGTTGTTCAAGCCATTGATTTTATCCAATTAGAAATCTCGAATTAGCCGAATTAGAATCACGTATATCTATTAGATAGGAAAACACTTTTCATGTTAGAGACGCTTCGGTTTCGGGAACATAATATAAAACGATCGTAAAATGTATGTAGTATCACAAAGTAAGATCAATTTGAACTGCTGAAAGGTAAAGCCAAAACTTTATCCGCGCAAGAAACGAATATAATCATCATATTGAATGCAATACTTACTGTGTTCGAAGTGTAAATGCAGCGCTTGTGATAGATGAGGGGAGGTTGAGGCCTTTCGTAATTTCCCGCCATAATTTCTTGTTGATGACTTCCACTAGCCCGCCTTTTGAGACCACGTGTTTGAAGAGTTCGTACAGATCAAGCGTCTGTTTAGCCATGATTGGAATCCTGTTGACTGGAGATCCTGCAAATAGAAAGAGGGTGGGGTTATGAATTTGTATTACATGTACATTGGACGCTTGGTTTCATTGAATGCTTAAAGTAATACACTGAGCAAGGATGGGGACATCCGAGTCCTTGAAACAAACAAACAACCATTTGAAAATATTTTGATGAATCGGACATGATCTGCTTACATTGAGGAAAATGTTCTTTTTTGTTCGATCTTTTGAAAAAAAGGTAAATTGTCTATAAGACATAGATAAAGGTCAAATATATACCCGTTTCTTTAAAATGTGTCTCATGAAATATACAAGACGTTGGAACATGGTTGAAAAAGATTAAACCTCTTTTTACTTAACGCAGTTGTATCATTGGCTTTTAGGCACTAAAACTTGATTTTGAAAATCTTTTTAATATAACCATTAGCACACGTGTGAATCTTGTGTTTTTTTCTCATTGGAAACCAACCTGTATTCATAGCTGGTACCAGGGAATCACCAATAAATAATGAGCGTTTAGTAATCCTGATTTTGGTACCGATATCAAGCGTCTCATTAATTATGAATATGTAAATTAGGTTGCCAATGCAGTTTCCCGTGTGATTTTTTCTACGTCTTTTATTTGTTGAAAATACATGTATTTTGATTCGTGACCTATTAGCACTTTGGTTTCGATTGTTTGAAATGCAAAATGGGTTTCAGTCTTTAGTTATATTTCATAAAGAGGTACAAATAAGAACTATTTACGTCGCTTTGGAATAAGCGTATTCATTAAAGGTTCTCATGATCGGGCTTTTTTGTACAAATTTAAAAATCCCTGGCATGGAGCAAAATGTTGCTTTTGCCTGCCTTTTGTTAAAGAAGAGTTATTCGTTAGAATTTGCTATTTTCTTGAAATGTCGCATGGATTATGATGTTGGTATAAGGTTGTAGAAAGTTAAACCCCTTGTTACTTGACGCAGTTGTGACATTGGCTTTTAAAAGCAATTAAACTTTGACTTATAAAAGCTCTTAAACCATTGTCCAAAAATCGCTCCGAATCAGATTATTTTGTCTGCATGTATCGATCCGAGGAGACACTCTTTTACAAGCTATGTCATACAAGCGCTGTGTTTCGAAGTGCTTTAATCACGTATTCATAATGTTACATGAATAAAAACACAACGATACTGGAATGAATATTTGAAGTACAATCAACCTTTTCACGGTGCGTTCAAAGACCCTATCGTGGATATAATGGAATTAGTAGAAGAATCGCTAAGAGCCCGTACCGTTTAACGTTCGTACTGAAACATGAATTATTGACTGAAAAATCTGTTTATATCGGATAATCAGAATTCTACGAGTATTAACTCCTTAACCCGTTACCAAACAATAGCGACATTGGACCATTTTGTTGCAGACGACTATGGAAAAGACTGTTGGAAATGGAGAAATTGCTCGTTAAGAGCAATTTCTCCTTTTCCCACAATGTTATCTGCCCTATCAGGAGATTATTTTCCAACTTTATCACATTTTGAATTGTCGTCTGCAAAACTCTTTCACTTTGGGACAGTCGAACATATGCCGTTTGTTAAAGGGTTAAAGCGGTTTAGCGTTAAAACGGAATCGGCAATCAGCGGATAAGTGGCCGTGCAACGGGTGATCTCTTAGATGCCGTGCATAATTCATGTAGTCATATCCTAGCGGAATAGGTAAAATAAACGGTCCGGGAATCTATTGGAGCCGGGCTATTTGTATGACTTCCCTTTGGCCGTTTGCTGTATGCAGGGAAAATAAGACCAACACGTTGGTTTTGGTCTGCGTTTTCGTGTTACATGTAATGGATGATCCTCAAATTCGGGGTTTGGTCGAATGTGCTATCTTTTAAACGGTATCTAAGTGTGTATTGAAATAGGCGGTTGCTTATAGTGTCCTTTTTTTGAACGTGTTGCCTTTTTTAACAATATTTAATTGTACATTTATGTGGGCGATTACCTATATTTTCTTTTTTTTAATGTATGGCCTTTTAAACAATATCTAATATAGAAACCACCAGCGATTTGTTTTTCCAATCCTTTTGAAAGAAGCTTAGCAATAGGGTTTTTTTTTTTACATTTTATAACAAGGACTCGTTAAAGGCAATTCGAGTTCTTTTTACAATCATACAGTTTATGCTATCGACATTTCCCCCTCCTTCCCAGTCGTTTACTATGGGGTCTTAAAATGTTGATCTGCGTCGTCACACCATAAGTTTTCAGTTTCATGGTTACTTTTATATGTCTCCTCCCCCTAAAGAATTCATTTATGGATTACAAGTTTATACCATTTCGCCTCAAAGTCTATCTAGCCATTTATCGGCAAATACTGAAAGATAAAAAGGATCGGTTGATATGGGAATATTGGAACTAAGTAATGGTGTTAGCGGATGTCGTGAATATTTCATAAGTATTCGAGAGCGATGTCTCTAAGAAAACTGCCCTCATTGTGTGATGTGTTTGTTTTAAATGGTCTTATCCAGATGAGTCTGTGTTCTTTTGTATCAAAGCGCATGTGCGTATTCATGCTATACCATCCTTTTAGAATTAGAGTGTGAACTTGTGGCAAAGAAATGATATGTTTGCGTTTTTAGGTATGATATTCTTTTGTTCGATTTCTTTGATTTTGTATGGTAAGGATGAAAGACAGAAGAAAGAGAGAAAAAAACATGAAAGAAAAAAAGAAAAAGAGAAAGAAAGAACGAAAGAGAGAAAGAAAGAAAGACGGAAAGAAAGAAAGAACGAAAGAGAGAAAGTTAGAAAGAAAGAAAGAAAAGGAGAAAGATAGAAAAAGAGAAAGAAAGAAAGAAATGAAAAACGTACAAGATGTTAAGTGCTGGTACATATTGTCCTTGTAAAACTATGTAAAACCAAAACTTTGCTATTTCTCTCATAAAAATGAAGCAGATATAATATTATTTGTTTTAAAGATAGTTTGGCTTTTACAGCAACCAGTCATCGATTCTTGGCAATACCTCGAGCGTATTTTCATGTGCCGCGGAGCATCTGTCAATATTGAAAAGGACATTATCGTTTGAAATTGAGCGTTTATCATCACATAGGGATTCGATTAGTATCGTCAATTAGAGTACTTTGATTTCCATTGACGCGCTATAAATTAGCGAAAATCACTGTCGATTGCCCTGGGATACCAACACATGAGTATTTCATGAAGAGCTTAGAACATAAAAAAAAATGTTTGGTGCTGGTGTCAATAGAACTAGTCTCTTTGGTATCTTTGTCCATTAAGATATCTTTTTGATAAAAGAATGTGCACTTTAAATAATGGAAGATTTTGACACAGAACAATCTATCTGTATGTTTGTTGTTACAAATCATACTACGTCATTCATTTTGATCTTTTAGTGTCAGTATGTTTGTTTGTCAATTGTAATGACAAACATCTTTGTAGGTTTACGTCTCAATAACGTATTGCTATCCTAATCATGTAAAACAACAAGCCGCATTTGTCCGCAGAGATGTGAAAATTCGTTATGTTAAGATTCGTTTCTTTATATATATATAGGTCTACAAGAAAATAGAATTTTACACGAATCGACCCTTAACAATGATTAAGGATATAAACACCCTGTCAAAGGACCACGCTTAGAACAATTATCACCAGGACGGGGAAAACGAGCCCTGTAAAGCCCCATTTTTCCATATCCCGATCCTCCCCGAGGTGTTCCGGAGACGTAGCACCCTGTCTCTAAGTAAAGCTAGTCATTTCTTTTCCAATAATGGCCGCCGATTCGTATAAATTACTCGTTCACGCGAGGTGGGGGGACCATTGTGATCTATAGTGAAAGATTTAATCAAACTAGCGGTACGAGGGCCAAACAAATACCCCGAAGTAATTTATCTATTCGCCATCGCTGCCCTAATTCACCGTAATCTGTCGGATTCAACGCCTTCCGGCCCGATCCGATGCTCTAATATCGTTTCAATTGAATTATATCGAAATTTGCGAATACGCGAAAAGCGATGCCAAACACATTATCGGCGATAGGGCACCTGGCACCCTATTTGAACAAATCCAGTTCGATTATAAAAACGATTTTTTTCTCTGAAAATGGATTCCCCAAAGGACGTGGTTGTACGTATCTTATCTAGTTTTATACACGACAGTCGCAAGGTGCTGCTGTAAATGAACGAGTAAACTTAGCCCCTAGAATGCTGGGTAAATTATGAAAACTAGATGTTTGTTGTTGTCTGCTTTCAAAAACCTCAAATATCTGTTTAATTTTGTTGAGGAAAGGTACTCAGAGTAGAAAACAGGTTAGATCACAGGCCAGCCGCCAATTTATTTGATTTAAAATGACAATGTTTCTTTTTTTCTAATTTCCAATTCCAAATTTTCATTAAGCACGTTTTTTTCTTCGTCTGATCAACCCTAAATGGACTTGCGTGCTAGAAGTCATTTCGTTTTATTCTTTCTTCTCAGAAAATTCGGAGCTAGAATTAACTGTATCTTTCTCGTAACCAATTCTTTTTTCCCTTCGTCGCGCATTTGTGTCAATTTGTGTTCAAATGGTTACAAATTCAGAAGTAAGCTTTGTCAGAATGCTTATTTATACAGGCCAAATATGCTTTTTCTCAGATGCTTACTTAAACATGGAGAACAGTTGCGTTTGGGGGTATTCCTGCTTTATATAGAGAACCCAAATAAAGAACACAAATAAATAAGATTCTGTTACTAAGATATTAAAGTTGTTTGTTCACAGAAGAAACAATTTGAAAGTCAGAATAGACTATCACTGATATCATTTGTATTGTTGTATGAGTTACAATTTAAAGAAGTTATTGAAAGTATATTTAATTCAGGAAGTGTATATCGAAGTTTGTACAGTCTATATTCAGTAAATTTCAAAACTGTTGCAACGCTTTTGACTCTAAATAGATATCGCTCCACTTTATATAGGCTCTTAAAACTCTTATACGAACTAATTTTGTCTCTTATGATTATTCTACAGTGCATATCATAAAACAGTTCAGTTGTAAAGTTTTAAAGAAATTAAGTATTACCTTCAAAATCTCATAACATTTGTGGAGAAGCACCTTTAAAGCTTAATCAATCAATCTGCAAAAAATATCATAAAGGTTACCTAATCTTAAAGGTTACCTTTTTGTTGATTCTTGTATAATGGGTGTAATGTAAAAGGAAATAAAAAGACAAAATGTGAAAGAAGAGGCCAATTGTTTCCTTTCTAATTCATTTTCCTATTGAAAACCACCATAAGGGGGCCTCTTTAGTATTTATGCAGCCAAAACGTTTTTGCATGCCGCGGTTTGAATAAGGATGATGGGTCGCTCAATATCACGGGCATTACATCGCATTTTTCCTCCCCAAAACTCAACGTTATCAATTAAGGAAAACCGTTAAATTAAATTTAGATTTATATTTATTGAGACAAAAGGAATTTCGTCGGTCCGCAAGGAATATAAAATCCATATCAAGAAAATGGTCTCTGGATCCGCAAATTGAATTGACACCTTTCCCGGACATAAAATACAATGAAATGAAATTGCGACGCGCATGCAAGAAAACCGGACCCTTTGAATGAGATTTAAGCAAAAGAACATGGTATCCTAGATCAGAATGCTATTTTAGGATTGATATCAAATGCATTGGTTTTCTTTTCTTTTTGGAGGGGGGGGGGGTTAGTTTGTTTTCCCCACAAATAGACTGTTAAAAATAGGCCAAATGGACGTGCATATATCCTTTGGGGTGATGCAAACAGATACTTGAGTTTTAACCAAATGACTCAAGATTTCTTGAGTCTAAACCTCTTTCAATTCAACGAACTCAATGCGGATTGGCATACCTTCTTCTTACATTGACCGCTTGTGTTCTTCTAGCAGAGGACCAGTGGGTTTTAGAAGTAAATAGAATGTATTTCTGATTACGATAGTATTATTCCGAATCAGGATCTGTACATTGACCATTGTGGCATAACTGAACTACTGTTGAAACCGCATGAAACATATAGATCCGAGCAACGCGAGCAGCTGACACACCCCATAAATAAAACTTTTAAAAAAAAACTTGAGGAAGTTGTAAAAACTGATAGATCAATCTCAATCAATTCACAAGTTATGTAAAGACTGACGATTCTTTTAGTCAGTACGTGTTTTACTTTGTGATGGGTTTGTTTTCCGTCGACGCGGCCTAATCGTGAAATCATTTTTCGCGGCATTATTGATACTCTTGAGCAGAAAGTTTGGCATCGTAAGAAGTGATGTCTGTAGAAAGAGATTAATTTCTCGGACGGTGCGTGGGTTAAAATGAGCAATTGCGGAATCGTTTCCATTACATTGTTTAGATCATTTTAATTCATGTAGGGAGTGCATTAGTTTATCTTTTGTGTGTTAGCGTTTTGTACTTTTAAGAAAAGACCATGTTTTGCTCTCTTTCTCTCGTTCTTTCCCTTTTCTCCCTCTATTGTATTTTGATATTGTGAGTCTAATGTTTTTGTATCACCCTTATTGTGTATGTTTGTACTTGGATTTAAACAAATTCATGCTCTGTTCTGTTGTGAAAAGTGGAAAGAGATTGCATACATTCACATTTATGCAATCTTTTAAGTTAGAAAAGTTTTGATTACGATCATTTATCACAATAGTTACAACTTTCTACACAAATCATAAAGAATAGCCTTATTGATTGGTGTTTTTGATGTCTGCTATTGCTTTCAATTTAGACCAGCCACAAATTCCTATGTGGATGCATGGTTTAAACCTTGTAGACCCTTTCGTTCTCTGTGCTAATAGCACATTTCAATGACGCGTTGGACATGGTTTCATTTTAATAAGATTCGTTTTTCAAATGAAGTCTAACAAAAAATATTTAACATTATCATAATCATTCTCCTGAATATGATTTTCATTTTATGAGACGGCAATTAGGCTTGACACGAATCGCTAATACAAATAGATTCAAGATGATTACGAATTCTTAAATTCATTGTCTTAAATCGATTTGATTCATTATTGATAGATTCAATTTCGGGTAGGAATACTACATTGATTGTCTAAGATTGATTCAATACTTTTCCCATTAAGAGAGTATGATTTGATGTCATTCGATACGTCAGCCAATGAGTATTGGCTTACTAAATGTCAATCAAATTATTGAAATATTATAATATTCTATAAATTTGCAATTTAGTTGAATGCATTTTGAAAACGAAAAGGTATCTTTTAATCGAAATACCGTAATTGAAAACGGATTGCGAAGCCTTTAGATGGCATAAGCTCATAATTGATGCATATTGTTATTCTATGGTCCATTGAAAGATTTCGACATTAAATTGAATACGCACGAAAAGGTTTGATTATAAAATTTTCAAGTACTGAACTACAGTCTTTACATTGATCTCTCTGACTGTTGATTTCTTGTCTTCGAAATAAAGTAACGTGGATTTTGCTTATAACTTATTGTGTGATCCGCGGTATTTAATTTCTTAATTTACGACTAATACCCTATTATCCACATTCCATTTTAGTTATTAATATGTCTCAATTAAGTGTTGAAATAGAGCAACTAACTAGCATAAGGGGTCTGTCAATTTTGGAAGAGTCAAGAATCATTCTGGATCTGAGTCTAAATCATTACCACTAACTATAATCCAAGTAATTAAGCCATAACAACAGAACTGCGTTTTGAACGGAACCTGTATAACAAACGTCTTAAGAAACAACTGTGACAAAAGGAGAAGTTGTTCCTTCCGTACAATTTCTCTTTTTGTCATAATGGCTTCAACCTGATATCACAAAGGTGATGCCATTTCTTGATTATTTAATTTCATTTGTCTTGTGTCTCTCTTTCAACTATAATCAGTCGTCAAAATGGTGGAGAAAGTCTGCTTCTTCCGCTAGGTGTTGCTTAATCAAACCCATGCATTACAAAGTGACCCTTTGTGGGGTCGCAAGGCTCTAATTGTGTGGTTATCAATTTACGGCCATAGTAAGAAAGTCTGACTATATGGAGAGAGGCATACATTTCATATCAACACAATGAGAGTTAAGTATAATAGGATCCTTCCAAGGCACTGTGAGTATTAAGGACTCCATAAAAAGTTGAAAGGCAAGATTTGGTACCGGCAACAATAAAACTAAAATAAAGTAATGGAACAGGCTTAAAGCACAAAACAGAGGTGTCATTATCAAAATTACAATTACGAAAAAAGATGTCTACAGTCAAGTCGATTGCATACCACACCAAGAGCAAGAAAAAGGCCCATTTCACGTGTATTTCAAACTTATTCTATGTACTTTGGTCAAATAATAGATTTACTCTGTTTTGTTCTGTACTGTTCTGATAACACTATGGAAGTCGATGCTTCCCTCTTCCTCCCCAAACCGATCGTAGGTCACGGATCACGCCGGCTGATTAAGATACTCTAATTGACCCCCGATGTTATTAATTGCCTAATGACCAAGGGTAACACCATATTGCTCAGCCCATTTGTATCATTAACTCGATCATAGGCGGGATTTTCCTTTTCTCCCCGGCTCTAAGGTGCATTTCTCTCTTTGTTCTAGGTTAGATATCCCTAGAGGAAAAGAAGCCATAGCGCTTCTCCTTATATTCTGAATTAGAGATGATTTCATTCCTTGCCGCGATCGGTAATTGTTTATATTTTGTATATCTTTTTCTATGGTTGTCGAAAAATTCTTTTATTTCTGTGTATCAAAAGGTATTCGACTTATGGATGTTTCTTGGAAGCGTATTGCTTTCATTAATTATCCGATCTTTCCTTTGGACGCCTTTATACCATTGATAGAAACGAATGAAAGGTCGCGCACTTTCAACATGTTATTTGTTCCTTCTTCAAATGTTAAAGAGCGTATGTACAAACTATATTATCAAATAGAAATAGGAAAGCAGGAAGTAGAATTGTGTATTAATTGGATTTTGACCATACTCTTTCTAAGCCGAAGTTAGGAAGGTGTGAAATGGCTAGTTGATGGGAAGGGGGAAAGCGTTTAACCTAATGCCCGTTATATACCGCGATCAGCCGGTTCATATCAGCCGAGATTACATTTGTATTATTTTTCATTATATTCGATACTCGGGCAAATCCTCTCCAAATCATCAGTGTTTATGTGGACGTAGCTGTTTACGATGGTGCATTATGCGTGCGGCGTAGGAAAAAAGGGGCAAGTTATATCGATTGTCTTCATGTATGGCAAGAGGCACGTATAAGCTGTTAGTACATATTTATCGGGACGGAATATAAAAAGAGATGAATAACATTATTCTCAAAAAAGATATCCATGGCTTTTTATTTTTAGAAGTGGACATGCTGTTGCACGTTTTTGAAGAAAATGCAATAGTTATCAAATCTGGAAAGTCAAGATCCTTCCTTTAAATTTTCCATACCGTATCACTTTTTTTTCTATCACTTGCACATGTATGGGGTAAGGATTGAACAAGATATGTTACATGTATAACGCTGTACTTTCGTCTTTCAATGCTAATTCACAAGTTTGAACAAATGGATAAACTGCTAAGAACGATGAAGTTTCTTATGCCGCATGGGTTTTTACTTAATATTGTAAAGGAAATGAGCTACTATTTTCTGGCCATTTTGTCGTCTGTTGTTGCTTTCAGTTTTGGACAAGTCGAAAATCTCAACAGGCGGGATACTGGTGTACACCACCTCAATTTCGTTTGGACTTACTAATGGCGCTCATTCTTGCATCCATTAATAATGCAATTAACGGAACGGATCGGTATGTAACGGAATTGATATAATGGAACCCCGCCGATCAAAAATTCGCTGGCACTATTATTCCGGCAAGATTTAGCGCGATTAACCGCGCATTGAAGACGTCAAATAAACAATGAATATTTAACGCAATTACGCGTCACACGTTAGACATGTTATGCAGTTTTCATTGATCGAATTACCCCTGCATCCAATCAATTTTATGGCAGCCGTAAGCCGGTATTAGGCTATGTATGTTTATTCATGGAGAATTACGCATTCCTCGATGGCTCACTCGTACCCATAGAATGTTATGATAATTTTCGATGAGCATGAATTCGCTGGGCCGATCAACGGTAAATCAAAGTCTTACGAAAGCTCTGTGAAGATTGCTTGGTAAGTTGGCAAGCGAATGCGTTTGTTTCGACTAAGACAAGCCAAATTTTTGCGTCCGAACTGTCTACTAAGCCAGAGCTTTTAGTTCGTTACTTAGATACTCTCTAGCGCACCTGTTTTTCGAATACTTCGGAGGGGGATGTTGAGACAAAAGACTCACAAAGAGAATTTTCCCTTTTAGAAAAAATAAATACAAATGTTAGCGAATGTTATCTTACTATTTAATTAATCAACCGAGTCTTCTTTTTGTCCTTCTTGTTCGTGTGGCTACAATGCTTTAAGTTGATGTCTCCCATAAAAGCAGTAAATGAGGTTCAAATGTATATAAGCAAAGGGGTTAACTCAGATATAAATCAGATCATGGTCGACGTTTATGTTTTCACAACGGATTATTTCTTTCTTTCAGAACGCTTTTTCTTTTCATTTAAAAAAATGCACAACATTTTTCGAATACTGGTTTTCATTGCCCCCAATAAAAGCCAACAATGGTAATCCCGGTATCTCCCCTTCAATCTAATTGCCTGTCGCTCTTTTTTTTCACAGGCAGTAAGTGTACCCCCATACTAGATTCCGACCGTTGCCACCCCTTTTGCAAACAGAAATCGATCTTATCTTTCCTTTCTCAATGGCGGTGGTGTATGTCAACCTCCCCATCAAGTTGAATTACTGGGAAGTCGACTACAATGATTCCACAGTTGACCATAAAACCTGGCGAGTACGTCAGATTTGACAACTTGACCATGATGGTCATCGCTGCCAATACTGTTAATCCCTGTCCATCCCTTTGGACTTTGTTCAAAATGAGTTGGAAGTTGAACGAAAGCAAATGTAAAAGTCCTCATAGTTTCCACTATGCAGTCTATGTTAAAAATTAGAAATGCTCAGATTAGTCTTGGATGTCGGAAGTGTTAATAGAATATCAAAGACAGATTTCGCCATTAAAGTTCAGCACTTGGTGGTCAGTAATGTTTATTGACTTATCTTAGTTAATGAAAATACAAAGAAAGATAAATGGGTGCTTTCGAGGGGTTGCCTGCCTTCCGTTATAAACACTTTTGACCATTTTTAAGTAACATTTATGGTTATGCCTGATGCTGATGGTGTCTATAACAGGGAAGGCATCAAACCAACATTTCGATAAAGATATATACCAAGTTCACAAGGCTATATTTATTTCGGTGGCCAAAAGTTTTGGTCATCCACATGGTCAAGGGTGCAACGCGTGACACGTGTTAATGATGTGTGGCCAGTTTCTTATCGGACGAGATGAAGCATCGCGATAAAACGCCGGGATCAATACAGCATCCGCGTCTTAAACTTTCAATTCACGAGTTAAACATGGCCTTCGCATAATAAACATTCAATGAAATAAGGATGGGGGTAATTATGGAGGCCGCCATGACACGCATTATTAAGATGTTTTCGGGGCGAGATATGCCGCTCGGATAGTGGTTTCCGCTGGGTAGATGCAGCGTGCACTACAGTGCTGAAACTGGGATATATATCATAACCGTTCTTTTCAACCGGAACCGGAAAACAGATGAATCATAGGAAGCCAAGAAAACAGCAGAGTACCATCCAATTAGATTTCAGTAAGGAAATATCTGAGAGAAAAAAAAAATCATAAAAAATATGATGAAAAAACATTGTAGAACAAAAAAAAGAATCGTGTAATGATAATATATTTTTCTTATCACAAAAAACAATGTATTTATATAACTGGAAATTGTTGATGTGTCAACTTCCGGTTAGTAATGTATTTTTTATTCTTAAGTAGAAAATCAAACAAGCATCATTTGAAGACACTATTACGATAGGAAAGAAATGCTCATCATGAAGGTAGAAAGGGCTAGTTTGTCATTTATTCACGGGGCATGTAAAATGGAGCTAGAATGATGGTATATGTTTATACATTTTCCCTTGTAAAACTTTTATGTATATTCATCATAAGGGGCGTTATAACGTCCCGAGTGCGAATAGAATTTGTGTAATAGAAACGATAACCCTTTCTCTGAAAAAAGTTTACCTCTATTGACTTTAACGCAAACGTCATATGCAAACATTTTTGGAAAGTAAGACATTGTCTATCGTGAGGTCATAATTTGCGTCCTGGAAGTCTGGGTGTGTAACTATTAATGATATTCAAAGTTGATCAAATTGAAATGTGGCAGTGATTCACATGGTTGAATCAGAGTGCTTAAATCAAAGCCATATGCATATGATTTACGTCAATGGGTGCTTACACTTAATCTATCATACGAATAGCGCTAAGATGATTAATGCGATATTCGTTTCTTTGTTCATCTAGAAGTAATAACAAGACATATAACTAACAAAAATGGACAATCGAAAGAGCTATAACTAAGGAATTCATTTTCACAAATGCATATGAGATCAAAAGCAAACAAATAAAGGAAGTTAATGTTTTGATGGTCGAAGATTTTGACGATGGCGTTTTATTTAACAACCTCTAAACAGGATGTCTGCTCTCGACATACAAGGCATCCATTTTTCTTCTAATTGGTACTTTGATCATGTTATTTGCGGGAATAAAGAATTATTACTTATGTATATATCAATAAAGATGAAAGTTGATTTTTTTTTGTAACCGCTCACCAGATTTTACACGCTATTTCCGTTATTGCAATTCGTTGTTTGATTTGTTTCCGGAAGTCTTTAAAACGCTTTTGTATGATACTACATGTACACAAAAAGCCATAACTGCATTTATGCATTTATAAGTCTAAATCTATCGTGAGAAATTCATGTATGTAAAGCAAATAATGGTAACAATATCATGTATGATAAGAAATTGAAATTGTATCGAAAACTATAAGAGAAATTGAATGATACATAAAATTTTTGTGATGTTTTATTGCGCGCAATTTAAAAGAAAGTAAGGAATGCGCGTAAAGAATCCCCGTTCATTATAAATAAATTAATGTTATTGTTTCCGCCAGACATAGACGTTAAAAATAGACATCGACTTATCGACAATAAATTCCGCTCCTCTACGGATTGTTAGAAATATGATATCGTTTCTGTTCTAAGGAAAGATACTTTCATGATGCGGTATTTCTATTTGTACGTAGTGCATGTGAAGTTATATTGGTTCGCATTTTCAAGTGAACATCTCGAGAACAAAAAGAGAAATCGCTCATCATAAGCGAATTCTGTCTATGACACGAATCAAACTTGCTTTTAAAATGGTATTGTTAGTAGTCATTATTCATAATGTATAAACATGAACATGTACATCGCAATGTGGTGTGATTTAGTTCCGGTGCTGTTGTGGAACAGAAAGAAAAGGGCTGCGAATTAACACCCGAAAATAACCAAACTAATAAAACATTAATTAAACTAACGTAAAAAAAAAGGAATGATGTAACATAGCTAAGGAACGTCTCATTTTGTTACAATGCAGCCAGTTCCGTGTACGATAGAAAGAACAAGTTCTATAAACGTTGATATGAAAAGGTTTCTCTAAATATGTTTCAGATAGCTTGTTGTATTGAAAGGGTTAAGGAATATATACACATGTAATGATTTAATCCAATTCTGTCTTCATTCGGTAAAGGTTAAATGGAACGATTCATTTAGAGAAAAACAATATCATACGGCAGATCCCGGTTAATGACGAATTAACACGCTTTCAAAACATTACGGATTTTATATCTCGAAACATTTCTATTAATGGCGGGAAAACATCTGGTTGAGTTTTATAATCACTCAAGACTTCCCTGGAATCGCGATATTTTCATACCAAGTGGTTATGGGTTTAAGACTGGATGATTTAATGGTTCCCCTCCTTTAGATTATTGCAATTGTCAGATTTCGTGATGGAAAATAAATACTGGCATTTAATGGCTCCCGCAGAATGTTTATGGTCATTTAATACCCCCGATTGATTCGAGTTAATAAGCCGGATAATCAGCGGAAATCTTGACGAGGATTCTGGGAGATAAAAACTCACCGAAATCATGGAAACGCTTGACCATGGAGGCTCTACAAAGAGCGTTTTGGGGATTCGAAACTTACACTCCCGAGGGATGGCTTTATTGGTAAAGCAGACATTTATTCCGATTTATTCGTATTTTCAATTTTCATTCAATTTGTTTTGATTCCGTTTTCTGGCACCATTTATCAGACGATGACTATTAAATGCGTTTATATGTGCGCTGATATCCACTTTGGGACCTATTCGAGCATTCTTGAGAAGGGAAAACAGACAGCTTACTTATCATTACGCCATTTGTGCGGTATATGTAATAGCCTTGCATCACGAAACTGCGATCTGGCCTCATTATCTTCTTTTAAAGCTAAATTTCCAAATTAGATTGGTAAACAAAAAGACTTAAACCAAGCTACATTGAAAGAAAAAGCGTTGAATCGCAAAGTAATTCTTATTTTTTTATATCTAGTCCAACAATTGAACAGAGACAACGCTTTGGAATGTTCTGTAGTGTTTGTACCTCTGCTGAAACGTCTCGTAAACTATGACAACGTTTCCCCATCATATAGTACAGAATGCAATTATGTTTGCACTTATAACAGCTAAACATATGAACCAGTTGTAGAAAATGTAGTCAGCAGCTTGAAGTACACTCTAGTTCTGATGTCGGCGTGAACTCAACTAACAGGCATATACTCATGTTCACTTACTTCCAAGATATGACTATATGTACATGTATAAATAAATTAACAAGATAAATTGCCAATGGATATAAAGATTAAAAGAGGTCTCAAACGCAGACTAAAGAAAATAAACCAGTAGATACAGAAGAATATTCATATCTCGAACTTGATTTTCGAGGTAAATACGAGCTCCCGAAATATTTGCTCTTATTTCTACGTTATGATATTCAAGGCAACTATATGGTTAACTCTATATACATGTATGTCGAACATTTACTTGGGGTCATTTGAAATTCGAAGTACATCCATCATACACCCGTTTATGGAACTCTTTCCTTAAATGAGATGACCCTTGTAACTTAATAAACTTATCATGTGATGACCTCGCGAGATTTGATTTCCCCAAACGCATGCGGTGCTTAACGTTCAACCGAATTATCGTAAAGCCTGTGGACGCGTGTACTTGAAGGGTTTAGTGGGGAATTAACAAGCGCGGCACGTGATAGCACTTCAACATGCATCGGTAGAAAAACTCAAAGTGATAGACTTAAATGAATAATCAGTAGTATATTGGAAATTTCTAGTTTGAAGAAAGGCATCATTTTAGAATTCCTCCTATTTCGCATTTTTATAGTTTATACGCATGTTCAAAAGTCAACCTTTTAAAAAACAGTTGTTCACAGTGTTCATACTGTAGAAGAATATTAGAATATCTAAAAAGAAATTTGAGCAATGTTGAAAACAGTATTCTCCGCCATCTTCTGTCAGATTTCTCTTGAACGAGACAAAGGACTTTTTAATAACCATGGATGGCATCAACACATTTGATTCAAGTATTATTCATAAAGAACATGTTTACCAATGCTAATGAAACGACATATGCGCACCCGATGCCTTTCGTTCCAGCGTACCAAAGGGGGCGTAATTATTCGAATTGTTGGCGTAATTATTATTTAATTGTTATGAATAAAAAGGGACATAGCGCAGATGAAACGCTGATTTATGATATCCGCCATTAACAACAAGTAAACGTTATTGCTTCTAAAGGGTCCGTGAATGAATTAGCCGGATAAAAGAAAATATATCCCATGAAAATGCATTGAACGCCCCTTTTGTCTTCGTACATTCATTCCGTAAATCTGTTCACTCCATCGTTTATTTCTTTGTTGTATTTAATGAGGATAGGATTCATTAATGTTTATAAATATGTTAACTTATGTAAGGTTTATTTGAGGATTAATATGCAACAACAGGCTCTACATACATAAGTTGCATCGGATTACTTTCCTGCTAAGTCTATCCCATTAAAATGCATTGAACGCCACTTTTGTTTTCGTCCATTCATTTCGCAAATCTTTTTTAAGGACTCTTCATTAATAGGTTTGTTAAAATATATAAAGGCCATATAAAAATGGCTATGCAGAAAAAGTTTATACATTAATCAGTAGTATTGGTTTATTTTTCTACGATGTATATCTGACTTGTATGCTTAGAAAATGATCTGACAACTGCAATCATAAAAAGAAGGGTTTCGAGGTTGACATGGGTGCGCAGTAAAAGATCAGTTTAATTGTTCGAGAAATCAGCCACTAATTGCCGACCTGCTCCCGTTCGCGAACGTTTTACGATAGCGAAAAATTCCCGAGCGTTCTTATCAATAGTACGAACACTAAAGTGACGAGCGATCACAGTTGTCCCGATTGGTCCGAATTACATACAAGTGGCCGCAGCCAATCAAATCGTTTTATGGTCGATTACTGCTGCACATAAAAATAAACTAACTCCCGTGTCTTCAAAGGGCAATGTCTGAATAATTGATACGATTTGATATCTCGGCGAATTCACGTTCACTCGCATAAAAGGCAGATTATAAGGAGAATGAAGAGTGTGAAAACAGATGGGAATGGATGGATGGCCCGTTTTATTCCGATAGAGTACATATGCCCCATGCTCTACGAGAAATGGCCCCCGAGATCATTTCCCCGATTCAAATGTAAATTCAATTATTAGGAATTTTGATTCGTTAATATAGAAGGAGGTCAATATCAATGCGAAGAGAGAGTGTGTATTTCATTTTTCATTGTTACTTGTAAAATATAAGTTATAGGAATTGTTAGACAGATATCGATCGATTAACTGTAGTAACCAAACGAGTTTGAAATTCGAGCCTTGCTTAAACTCGAAAAACGACAAAAATATTTCGAAGTATTGAATAGATACGAACGAATTTGTTTGCAAATAGTACTACGATAATGTGACTCAGTAACTAATGATAGAAAATCTGCGTACTACTTTTTGCGAAACTAAAGCCTATATCTGAGAAGCTTATCGAATCATTTAAATCGTTTCCTTTCTCAACTCCTTCACTATTTAAAAACAACAAAAAGTCGACCGCAAACGGGTAAGGATTAGATCTAGCTGATTTTACAACAAAACGACAAATATGGTCACGTGCCATGCATACGTTCTATTGCGATTATCGACTCACGACGCATGTGCAAACAAATTCAGCGGTGAATGGAATTCTTTCAAGGCATTGTGGGTAATGAGCGATATCATCATGCTTTAATTTAATGGCAGCGGCGATAGTGGTGTCGAGCAATATGATTTCCATGTCAAGTTTCCTCCGTGGAACCAACATGCTGATTCGAGACGGTTAATTTAGATGTTTGTTTTTCCTTTTTTTTTTTAGAATGCATCTTCACATTAATAAACCCCTTTTCCGTTAAAATGGTTGCCCTGGATCTGTAAGTCTGGGTAGTATTTAACGGTACGATTCGGCAGAGTAAAATTTCGCTGATTTTGTCTTCCTTGTCTACCGTCCTTGTCTACCGCCTTTTAATACGGAATCGTTGCATTTAGATAATTTTCATTTGACATCGATAACGCACAACGAATGCCTCTGTATAATTGCAAATGCAAACACTATATAATTCGCTCAAATTGTTGGCAAATAATCCTTGCTTTCTAATATCATTGCAGCGTGAAATTGTAGATATAGCAAAAAAGGACGAACGAAACAATAATGTTATTGTTCTACAGGCAGAATATTGATCAAGTAAAAAGATTGGCGTGATTGTTATTATCCAACGATTAAACCAAATCCTTTTAATTTCAAATGGAATATTTCTGGTAAGAATAACGATTATCGAATGTTGATTGAGGGCAACAACAAAACAATTTGATACGTGCTGCACTTTCTTTGAAGTGAATTGTGTTAGGAACTTAAAAGGTATAGACTTACAAGTTCAATATGTTTTTCTACAACGATATCATGTGTGTATATGCAACTTACCTAATAAAGCACTTGATAAATGCGAGTTTTACCTTTAGATGCAGTGGTAAACAAAAGACCAATGCGCTAAATTAATCACAACAATGTTTATTACTGGGAATTTGGTATATTTCTAGACTACTTTTCGTTGTTTAAACAAAACTTGATATCAAAGTCGATACCACTACTAAATATAACTGTGGTGACATAGGCTCAAGTTTCGTTAAATGAAGCATGTCGCATCAATTCGTTTGAAAAGAAAAAAAAGTGTCGTTCATGAATTAGTTGTATCTTGTTTATTGTGATCGAAACGTAAATTCTAGAAAATTGGTGTTAATTAGATTAGCTAAGCGATTGTCTTGCTTTGATCCCTAAATGCGTCAGTGCGTACAGCTAATATTGAATAAAGCTTGTTTCGTTAGTCTTTATTAACCAATTCTTCATAAATATGTGTGATATATCGTTTCATGAAGTAAAATATCTAGGAAAAAGTACGGCTCATGGTGAAAATGTTCGTGACAAGTAATTTCTTCTCTCATCACATTGGTATTTACACAGTATCATATAGAATATTCTATCATTTTCATACCATGTAGTTGCCGAAGGGTGTGTGGCTTCTTGACTAGTCATTAATTTACAATAAAGGTGAACTGGCTGCCAATTTTAAAGAACGATGAACTCACAATATTACCATCAACTGCACCTTAAACATCAGTCTCTTGCAGCTTTTAATGAAAGAAAGAAAAATAAATACACCCAAAATCAGACTTATCGAACATCCTGCCGGAAATAATAGTAAAAAGGAGAAAAACATCAACAAAAGCCAATTTAAATTGTTGACTTATTCGATTTTCATTTGCATTGTTTATTTACTTTGTTCACGTCCACCCGATTTTAACATAAAACACACAAAACCATCAAAAGAATTCGAAATCAAGAATAAAATTTTAGATGATTCCAAATCATTATTAAATAACCTCACCCCAATTTTTGCCCATAGAAGTGGTGTTACTTTACACAATTATTTCCACTTCCGTAAAAATCCATTCTTGGTCATTATGATGAATCAATTAATGGCAGATAATTTTGTATATTCAATATTACCGATATCCGTATCTTCGAATTCTGGACCAGTTGTTCGTCCGATTTCCCTCCAATGCATTAAATGATGCATAAATATGGATCTTGGTGTTGTAACAAAGGAGCGTTTAAATCATCATCGATAAGGTCCATTGAAAAATTACCCCACACACAGATTGAAGTGATCAATGCAAGAAAAAACAACACATCTGATATATCGCTGACAGTTTGTTTTAGCTCAAAGAAGACTGGTTTAAATAAATATTTCTTTTTTATTTTTTTTGTGTGTAAAGATTGATTAAAATTCTGAGACCCATTTAGAATATTCAAAGATTTTAGGAAAACCTTATTTTGTATGTGTGACGTCACATATCATATGACATGTGACTTGGAATTGTCCAATCAGCAGCAAAAAGTAAGACACGTGCTCTCATTTCCATAAGAAAGACAAGACCAGTCGCTTTTCCAAGATGGTGGACCGCTGTTTTGGAACTTTAACCTAGTTAAACCGATCGAGATAACTGATAAGCATAAACGAGCCAATCCGTATCTGTTAAATAAAAAAAACCCTGATATCTTCTCCATTAGAAATGTTAAAGCTTCGACACTTTTCGTTCAAACAGCGACAAACTGTCGTCTGCCTCGGGAACAGCGGTTCAGAAACAAAACGTCTCGCCAGTCGCCGCGTTTCTATGTCAGATCCCAGACAGAACATAAAACATGTTCGCTTCCCGCAGTTTGCATTAAAGTCGCCAATTATGCTATATTGTTTAATCCACGAGTGGCTTCGGTTCGCCGTTCGACTCTTTACGTTCCGGTAAAAGCATGGAGTATATTTTTTTACTCCAACCCATTACCAAATAATAACGACATTGCAGACAACTCTGGAAAACAATGTGGGAAAAGGAAAAATTGCTCGTAACGAGCAATTTCTCCTTTTTCCACAATGATTTCTGTCCTATCAGAAGATCAGTTTTCAATTTCATCACGTTTTGAAATGTCTTATGCAAATTCTTTCAATTTTGGGTCAGTCGAGAGTTTGGCGTTTGGTATGGGCTTAACGATCAAAATGAGACCTGAAATAAAAGTTACCTCAAAAAGATAATTGATGAATACATAACTCATTTTGTGAGTTTTCTATCGAGCACAATCGATGTTTTCAATTTCTCTGGAAATGTAAACTCAAAGTCCCGATGCATCGCAGGAATTTTACCTTAAGGTACTGCGTCGGTAAGGGAATACTCGTCGAACGTCTATAAATTACATCGCGTGAATGACGCATTAATGAGGTACTTCCCCCCTAACAACCGGCCTCATTAAACGCATTCTCTCGTTCTTTTTTATCGGAATCATTTGCCCATACCAAATTTGTATTATTTCATATTGTTGTGATATAAAATTTCATCCATTTCCCCTGAATTACGACAATACACGTTGACAAGGGGGAATGATTTATACAGTCACTGGAACTGATATCAGCAACAATTCACCATTGCTGAATGGCCGTGTGATGTATGGGGCCGCAGTTAGCCTATAAATACTGAATGGTATCGGTTTCACAATTTGTCGGTATCAGACATTACTAAATAAAGCGGTTCCATTGAGTCCTTTATGTGGAGCGGACAGGTATTTCCATTTACTAGAATTGGGTCCCAATTAAACGAGCCGTTGAAATTAATAACATATTACGTGCACCATAAATAGGTTTGATGGTTTTAGATAGGAAATAATGGTTGGAAGAAATAAACTAAATATCATGTATTGTTGGATAAAAAGCGGTTTTGATGCTGTTTAATAGGGATTTTACTTGAAAAATGCGACGCCGTGTGTTGCGTTTTTTTGAGCTAGTGGAGGATAGGGGTATATCAGCATATTCATGTACCACGGGAAATATAATGGCCGACTTTGAAAAAGAAATGTCTGAAAGATCATCTCTAATTGATTTATTAGGTTTGTTATATAATAGAACAATGCAGTACTAAATAACAGATTTCATTTAATTCATTTGGGATTTTTTTTCTTTTATATCAACAACCCAGTATGTCATTATTTAAATGTTTTTGAAATAACAGTTTTCAAAAATGTCTTTTAAACCACCATAGGGCAAGTTCAAACATGGGATCTTGAAAAATCAAATAATAGAAAAAATGTTATTGAACTCCCCATGCTATTTTGACTTTGAGTTTCAAGAGTCGTAAAGCCTGGAAGAAATCCTTACACCAATAGCAACATGCGATTAAAATGAGTATGATAAATATAGTGTCGTTGTATTTGAAAATATGATGTGTACTACCTCCTTCGGGAGCTTAGGAAAAGCACAAAGTTTTGTGGGAGGGAAGGGAGCACGATTGTTTGACACACGTATGATGCTAGAACAATGAAGAAACAGAGAGCCATATTCCGTTGGAAATGACTACTGTACATGTATAGCGTAAAATTGTAACCGAAATGGTTTGTTGTAGTTATCCTACCAGTAAAAGCAGACAAGCACTCGATGATTAACGAATTTCATTTGAAAGTGTCTACGACTTGCTCATAATGCAATTTAAATTTCGATTTTAACGGTCTATATTTGCTTAGGTCAAGGCTCATAAGCAACAGTGTTCGGTTAAATGCTATCATTTCACAACAGACAAGCGACGATATTTGCCTCTGTTAAATCTCGAAGTTTCACAACTCAGAAGCAACAATATTCGCATTGGTTGAACATTGAAGCCATTTAAAGCACAGATGCAGCAGTATTCACCTTCTAACTAATGGCACCATCATCTTACAAACACCACTCGGAAGACTATACATATGTACGCTGTATACACTGTTATACACTCCCTTTGTCTGGGAATCACGAACAATCAAAAGTTTACGAGACAGCGATTCTAATGTGAATGACATATCAGATGTAATATTCGGTGCCTTATCACATTCCATTGGAATATAAAACACGATTAGAGCTGAAGGTTACGACCGTCATTCACAAGGAAAAGAATGTTCCTTCCCCGTTTGATGCACAAGCCGTCGACAAACGAACCCTCTTCCGGTGGTCTGGTAGCTGGGACTTATATGGGTGTATGAACATGATTCAGAATCAGATTGATTCTTTTGACTTATACAAATACAATACATCGTCATTTTAAACAATTTGATATGGGAGTTCAAAAGTAGCGATGCATCTTAATCGTGGTCATATTTGTGTACCCTTATTGTCAATATTTTATCATTTGGCACTTCGTTTTGGTTATCAAGTTGTTTATTTCTGTTATATAGAAATTCAAATGCATATGTTATTTAACTCTTATCATTTTTCAAGGAATGTTAAAGTTAATTTGCTCTAAAGGTGTAGTGGGATATTGCTTAAGAAATAGTAGGTGCTCTTCATTGGTCTTTCACTTATACATATATCGTTATTGCAGCGCTTTAATCGATACTGCTTCTTATATCATTCTAAGACAGATGGAGCAATTGGTTTTTGGCTTCGAGTCGTCATCGTATTTGAGTCAGTGTCCCTTTTAATTATTCCGCAATATTCTGGACCTATAATCGTTCACGATGTTTGTAGAGGTATCCGAAAACCATTCGGCCACCTCTACAATCACCGTAGGCGATTTAACGCCCAAAATGATGCAAAACAATAGCCATCGCCAATTGCCATTTGGTGTCATCAATATCAAGAAAAAGAGGAGTGTCGAACACTCGATGGGCCTATTAAGTCCAAACCTCGGTACATAAATAGGCCACCAATCATGAGAACAGTTTTCTCGCGTTTCCTTCCTTCACAGGGATAATAATACGTATATCTCAGATCGAGTTAATAGTCATCCTCAGCGATAGTTTATAGCGTTTTATCGGTCCCATCTAAACCGCTATCAAAATGGCGATCGTGCATTCTCCCATTCCACGCGTACCGCGATTTCACAGGAAGCGTTGACAGGCACCGAGATAGAGGGGGAGGCAATCCGACCTAATCTTTATAGAATCTTTAATAGACTTCATCAACCGCGCTATCTCTAATATTACTCGATACTAAAAGGATTAGGGATGAAATAAGATGTCAGTTTCTGCGCAACTGATATACCGGAAGAGCGGAGAGTTAATACGGTGTTTAGACTTTCCGCGATTCTGATTGGTTGACGGCCCCGATTTATCAGATATCAAAAACAATGAAGGCAGATAGGGATCGACCCCACACAGTTGATGGAAATATTGCTCTCCGGGACAATATCTTTGCGGCTCTCTTAAATTCTGATGCAATTACGTGGATAAACAAAGAGATGATGTGGCAGCGATCTTAATTGATAATTTCTTGGGCGGGTTTCTTTCTTTTTCAATAAAAAAAGTAGTCTTCAAGAAAAAAGATGTTTATCTTTTATTCAAGCCTAAGAAAAAAGAGAACGGTATTTATGATTGTGGTGCATTTATAGTTATGCTTATCAAGTCTTTTATTTATAAAAGCATGTACTTCTCGCTTGGTTTTAATGTATAACCTTAAAGAAATATCTGTGTAACACGGTTGGTACATTTTGGACATATCGTAACATGAATCTTATTTCGAAATTTGAATTGAACATGAAAGTATGCAATGCCTATTACCAATTGATTACCGTGTATCAACAATTATATATATATATAATATAATTACATTTTGGAAATAGCATCGATCACAATGATTGCAAAAACCGTCTTTGACGGATAACGTTTTGAGAAAACAGAATGACCGTCAAGGATAAATAATGTTTAAAAATCGTGGTGAAAGAATGATAGTCGCCATGATGAAAATCTCTTTTCATTCATAAAGATCATTTGAGCTTTCGTCCAACATCGTCGCATTGGCACAAGGGAAAACTGTTCGGAACACCTCGGGGTCACGCGATTACAGGAAAATGGCGATGATGATGATCTGGAAATTCGATTGTGAGACGCTTGATGATCGTTTGATGAGGAAAGCGTCTGCAATTTCTAAAGCAACGTGAAAGTCAATCGGAGTGGGTTCCCTTGACTCTTTTTGTGCTGGAACCGACTCCATGCTTATATAAACAGGTTAGAACCAGGCCATCCGCCAAGTAAATTGGCGGCTGGCCTTTGATCTAACATGTTTGCTTCTCTGAGTTATCTTTCCTCAATAAAATTTATCAAATATTGAAGGTTTTGAAAAGCAGACGACACATGAAATTTATTTCTTAGAAAATTACCCAGCATTCTAAGGGTTAAGACGGCGCTGTCAGGACCCCCGGAAAATGGCGGATCTGGTTGAATCCACAGAGAGAAAAGGAGGCTAAGAATGTTTCAGGCTACGCTTCGCTGACATTCTAAACAGATTTAATCACGTGGGGAAATACGATATCTAATGTTTGGACGGGAGGAATGGTGCTACGGCGTGCGAGGAATTTCGAATCCGTCGAACGCGGTCGCGGGAGGAATGTTCATCAAGCTCATCGCCAGATATAATTAGATTAAATGTTTCGACAAAATGTTTCGCCCAAAACAAAAAACACGAATTTAAAACACGTAAGTAAAAAAATGAAAAAACTTCCGTTGGTGGGTGCGTTGTTCTTTTTCACACTTGCCGCCAATTGCATTGTCGACGTTTTTGTGCTTACATAGTCGGTAACGCAGGAAATCTTCGTTAGTTCTAATGGTCTATTGTTTGAATTAGATCTATTCCTGTTAACACTTTCTAAATGATAGCAACAATTATCAAGATAAAGAGAATCAGTGACACAAATGAACTTGTCAAAAATATCAGTTATTCCTGATATCGGCGAGATGTCACTATTATGCAACTAGTCAGTAGTGCAATCAATGTGTCATGGTGAAATTTCTGGAAAAGGGAAATATGTTGCATTTTCTAGATAATCAATTAAAATGAATTCTGTGAAAAACAATTTCATGAAAGGATAATTTAGAATAATCCTAATAGACACTTCACTTTTTAGAATTGGATTGTTGGAATGCCATGTCTTGTTATGCCTTCCATTTTTCTTTTATAAAGCGTTGCCTTTTAATGGGTAAGCTCATCAAAAAGTGTCATCGATTTCAATCGTACCAAAATATAAACCGTTTGTAGATAACAACTGATCTGCAACGACTCTCTTCGTTTTTTCATCAAGAGATGTATCTCTGTGCCTTCCTTCATCTCAATTCGTTCTACCTTCGACTCAATTCGCTTGAACATTACAACCTTTCAAACATTCGGACGATTCCACAGACTGCATAACGCGTAGGGCGGATTAATCTATTAATGAAGTACGTATGGGAACCTCCGGCATCCGTGGAGAACGCCGGGACCCATCCGGAGATTTAAAACTATAACCCGTCAACACCACTTTACCGCACTCCACCGTGAAGAGTAGCAGTACGACTGGTTCCAATTAATCCCGAGTTGAAAACGAGAGGTTTATATAAAATTGCCGGGTACTGGAATAACCGAATGTTGGTCCGCGTTAAATTTTGATTTCGATTCGGAGCAGCCTGTCTGTATAGCTTTGGCTGATCTGTTTGGGCTTTACTGATTTATGTGGTAGATTGGCATGTAATGATCAAATCCCTCCTACAATAGTGTCATTATTAAATCGTTTGGAAATATATTCGAGTATAGTCAGGTGTTGCATAAGGCCTACAAGAAGGGCGGTAGTATCGTTTCGTTGCATCGGAAACCAAAAGTGCCCGCCTTTGCCAGACCGAGTTCAATTAATCGTAGGGATGAAAACGATGGGTGTATAAAAAACCAGCAACTGTCATAATCAGAGATGATGGGAGAAAATTTATTTCGGATTTATGGGCATCGCAAGGGTTCGTTCTGTTGGGCTGAAACCATATGCCGAGAGCTGAAGAGCATGCACTAGAAAATTTGGCGAAATAAAACATAAAAACGCAACCGGCACCGATGGAGACCTCTTCAAACGGGGAGGGTTTTTAAACCCTTTCCCGGAAGTGATCGGTTTTCGGCAAGACTTCGCTATACAATTTTCGTCATTGCCAGATAACTTTACGACATCGGTGAATCTTTTGGATCAATTTGCTGTTAAACAAAGTCTCGATAATATTCACAAGAAATACTTAAATGATGTTGTTGACTTTCAATTATTTGTTTTTATCTTTTTGCGATTTTGAAGGGGACATTGGTAAAATTTACATTTGAATCGCGAGAGGGGTTAGTACATTAGCAGTAAGGTTGAGCAGAACACATTTAATAATGAGGCCCGTTTAACTTAGATTTTATTTAATCATGAACAGAAATTTTGTTGAATTTACTCTCCATTTTTTAATACGGTACTCGACAATTTGACAGGTGCCAAAAGGAATAAGTGTATTTAAATAGCGTTTTAGTATGCAACCCATTCCAACATATGCAGGTTACCAATTGAACGAATGGAAAGCAAAAGACAGGCGTCAATTTTTGAAATATGTTAAGTAACTTTTTTCTTGTGGTTTTTAGATAGACATGATTGTGATGAAATGAGGATTCGATTGTAAGAAGCTATTTCTTATCGTGTTACGATGTTTCTTTTAAAGGTGCATGTTCGCAAATGTAAAGAAGTTTGGAAGTTGATAATTAATTCCTTTGAAACGGCACAACAGTTGTTCTGTTATGTAATATGCACTAAAGAAAAGTCATTTAAAGCAACATTATATCGTTTTAATTCGTGAATCAACAAGTATTTTAATCCAAAAGCGTGACATCGCTTTTGAGATCTACAGCATGTAAGACTGTATATACTACGATAAATTGACGCTTCCTGAATTAATAATACTTAAAAAAGCCATTTTCAATTGTTTATCAAACAACAACACCAAAACTGAATCGTTTCAACGACATTTTCTCTTCTGTGAACAAGCAGCTTTAAGATAGAGTACCCATAATCTGCCATTTTGAAACGCATTCTTTTGTTGAGTTACCTCGTTCGTTCTCGGTATACATCGGTCGGGGTCTGGACCTTTTGGTGTATAGCGAATACTTCTGTCACAGACCGGTGTATACCGAGAACGACCAAAGAAATCCGACGAAGAAAAGAAATTTCAAAATGGCAGATTATTGGCATTTTACCTTTTGACTCCTTCTACAGGTGTGGTTAAGTGGGATAAAATGAAGTAAGAGGTTTCTTCTCGAATTATAGCTCTATAATCAGACGTCATTTCGCATCTGCGTATGATTTGCAATGACCTCGTATCTGTGTTTCTATTGGCACTGCGCGATGAGTGCATAATGATTTCGAAATTACCGGAAGTACACAAACACCGGTTGCGCACTCATTAAAATAACATCTAAAACCATTAAATGTGTCGTACTCATTTTCGTTCGAACTTTTGCTTGGGTATTAAAACTTTCAAAATCGTTTTCTTTCATTTTTTGAACGATATAAATAGTCTTTTTGGTGATATATGGGTGCTATCCGTTAGGAATGATGCGTCTATGGCGTATTTTAGTTTTGAATTAGTACATGTATTCAAATTCCAGTGAGAACTTGTTTTCGAACTACTCTTTGCAGATTTACTGGATAAGCCTACAACATTATGTCACTTTAGAAAATGTTGATTTGGGCAAAATTGTGTGTACATACGCTAAAAAGGTATACATATATGAGCTTAACGGGGTGTGAATATTAACAGATATCAGATTATAGCATCGAATATCAAAAATAAAAGTGAACAATGTTGAATAGGTACTTTTACAACAAAATTGATTTGTTGTTGCGTTTTTGATCGTCCGAAGAGATAAACGATAATAAAACCTTAAACAAACAAAAAAGATGAAAACAATAAATTGCACACGAAAAAAATAGATACAATAATCTGATATCTGATATGAAATATTTGTATCTATCTGTAGCTTGTCTGTATGAAAAAGGCTGCAGTAGACGAACAAAATCGTATCTTTTTTCAATAACGGATAGTACTGTATATATCTCTCAAATGATTGTTATAGATATTCAGAATCGGTTGTATAGGTAATTAGAATCGACGGGCAAATTGCACGTTCCAGCAATGGGCTTACAATTTCCATCCTTTACACAATAAATTGGTATAATCGGCCGTATGTAACATACAAAGATATAACAAACCCCTGAAAAGCGGATGGCGTTATGTTAACTCAATACATACACATCCATAGACAAAATGACTGTTTACACTATCGAGTGTCTCCGAAAAGTATGTATAATTCGAAATAATTGAAAGAATAGGATAACAAGATGAATAACAGTTCCAAGAAAAAATGGCAGATTCCTCTTGAGACCATCTACTTTTTAAAAAGAATTGTTCGCATGCAAATATGTATAGACATGAATGTTGTCATTCTAGCGAATATTGTCGATTTCATTTGCGCATTAGAGGTTCAAATTACCAATATTGTAAAGTTGACTAAATAAACTTTCAATCTAGTTTATTAATAAAGTGATATGTCGAATTATTGTTCAGTGAACTGTAGAATTGTTTGATCATCGCTTTTAAAACTATCCCTTCGCTCGAAATGAGTTCAGATTTAGAGAAATACACCAAACATGCTTGAAATGCTTAGTTTTGAGTTAAGTTATTTTTCAATGTGATTAAGACATGATCTTCTATTGATATTGAAGTGTTTGTTTGGTTTAAGATAAATGCTTATTAAACATGCAGCTTCTTTAAATGACGAAAATGTGATAGTTTGGTCAAGTATAGAGGAAAGTTGTTCCCTTTTGAGTTATTTTTGCCCAGCAGAGATGATTGTTGTTCTCCATGTGCTACAACTGTAACTGTCTAGTAGCACAACAAGTTGCCAGTTGGTGATTGCAGATTTGTGTACGGGTTGGTTCCACACGTTATGCCATTAAAGTTTTATCATAACATGACACGAATGGTGGATCTTCACGCTGGTTCCCAGTTTGTAATATTGTCCATGTTTGAAAGCAAACCAGCGAAAAAATGGATATTATTGGTTATTTATGGTCTAGCAGTGGGTTAGCAAAAGTGTAGCTGTTCGAAAAATGAATAAAGAATGAAACGACAAATTAGCGATTTGTAAATCGCTATACAGATTGTATGGAACATACTGCACGAAAAGAGCACGTTGTTTCCATAGTACCGTATGTCTTTGCTTAAGTAAATCGGCTGCTTTGAACACACCACAAGTCATCTGTCACACAAACGTCGAATATTTCTTGTTTTATCAGAACCAAAACTAACTCGTGGTTATTAAGAACAGGGTAAAAAGGCCGGGTGCACAGTAATTTTCCCCGCAATTACGTCAATTAATAGCCGGCTTAGATCGTCTCTTACAATACTGTTTTATAGGTCTATAAAGTCGACGATATTTGCTCAATATCTCGCTGTTCAAAGGCATATTTTGTGTTTTTGTAGGAGATACGTGTTGAATAAATGAATAAATATCATGAAATTAGAATTTATAATTTCTAACCACGTTGAAAAAATGAACCTCGTCATTTCGTCAATTTCCTTTTTTCTTTTTATTATCTCGCGAGAATGTCGCGCATAATCTCTTGTCGGGAAGACTAAACAACGCCATTTTGAAATCTTCCAAATCAACTTCATTATTCTCGAAATTCACGGTTAAAATGTTGATTGTGTCGGCAAATGAAAAAATATTTAAGATACAAGTGTTTGCTACGTAACTATAAAATTTGGTTTCTTGAAAGTAAATGAAACCTTATGATAATTGTTAAAACAATTGAAGTCAGCAAAACTTAATTTTGTGACTAAAAGAAATTTGCTTATGGTGAACAAAGTCTTCTTTTGTTGCCCAATGTCAAACATCATAAATCATGAGTACGTTTTGTCTTTATGTAAATAAACTATTTTCATACTGATTATTTACTTTCGTGCCAAATGCACAAAATAACATTTAACAGTAAAAATAGTTGATATAATTATGTTATAGCTACTGGAATAGTCTCGGAAAGCCACCATATGAAACCTCTATCCCGTTTTGTTAGATTGTCAATTGACGAATGGCGAGCGTTATACGAACAAACAAACAAAACACGCAAAAACGAGAAAGAAGCCAGGGGAAGCCAATAACGAAGTTAAAACAAGCCGGAGAAAACGCCAAGAGGCGATGTCGTCGCGCGCTCTTTCATTAACTTGAGAATTAAAGCTAATTGTCAGTATAAGCTTTCGTTCTTGTGAATTCGGGATAAATTCTTAATGATCCGACGGCAAATTCAATAAGTCAGTTGAAGTCTTCGGTTATTTGTACTTTTCTCTGTCTCTTTTTGTTTTTATTTCTTAGCGAAAGTCTTCGGTTTTTAATCTTTTCTCTGTCCGTTTTTTACTTTTCGTTTTCTTTCGTGACTACTGTACATTGTTCAATTGTTGAATAGTCATAGAAAAGAAGAAAAAGGAAAGGAAAAAAGAAGAATTTCTAAATCGTATATCAGTGGATAACATAATTTGTCTTAATAATCATACCCCATAAGATATATTTTATAGCGACTTAAGCATCAAGGCACTTGTCATTACTGTTTTTATTATTACTCTCAAAGAATCATACAAAAATATATCGCTGTGGTTTCAAAACGGCCGTATCTCATTAATTAAAATAAAGGAGATACGAACTTATTTATAAAAGAACAGCGCTCAAAGAATAGCAGCCATGTTGAATTGGGGTTGTCAGACTGTCCACACGTGTACCCTCGTAATTTTCCTATTACGTCATTGTCTTCACCCAACTCCAGACAAACGTTCCTCTAATTAAATGATTAACTATTAATGATTATTTATTTCAAACATTTTTACGGAAGAATTCGGATGTAGAAAGTGGTGTTGCATATCTTTCTTTCTCATCGAGAAGAAGAAGGCGAAAAGAAAAAAGAAATCCCCCCAAGATGTCAAAAGAGTTCCCGCAGGTTCTCGCAGGTTCTCGTAATTGCTGACATAAAACGAGAATTCACGAGCGTCGAGGAGTAATACGTCACGTGGTGCCAGACAAACCGCTCACTTCCGCTGTCCCATTTGTCGGTTGATTTTAGTGTTTGCACTTATTTCAATTCAATCGATTCCAGATTTGAACCGACTTTAATTTGATTTAATCACATTGAGACAACAAATAAGGGTGAAAAGTAGATATAGGAGGTGCCACGTGGTAAAAGCGAGTTAAGCTAGCTTTGCGCATGCGTACATCGACGCTTGCGCTGAAGCATCTATGGGATGTGTGTGTGATGACAGAAACCCCCATTTTGCAATTTAAGAAGAACAACAAGAGGGGCTTCGGCTCAGACAGATAAAGATTTACTGACTAATCAGGGGCGTTACTCTTTTTGTTCAAGTGTGGCCTTGTCACGAGGTGGGAGTGTTATTGTAGTGAAAAGAAACGTAGGGTCTGCAGCATTTAGATAATTTCATATTAACAATAGCATCACCGTTTTAGACGGACTTAGTACAAGGGAAAAATGAAAACGCTCAGAACGCCTAAAGATTTCCCTTGTTACAAAGGTAAATGAAGTTTTAATAATTGTTGTCAAAGTCGTCACTAGACCTTGTTGGGACAGAAAGGGTTGTGTATTATGAAAAAAGGAAATCCAGCTTACCTCGCTTTTGCATGTACTGGAATAAGTCATCGAGAAATTCTTTTCTTTTTGGGTCATCGCTGATTTCGTACAACTGAAAAGAGAAAGAAAAACACCCATCAATTATAATCATACATTTCCTGAAGACCTGTCCATCTAGGTTTAAGTGAAATAATTGATGGTTACCTATCAGAAGAAGCATGTAAGAACTAAACAAGAATAGCCTTTTAAAGTAAAATTGATTCATTTTAAAGTTTTAAGAGCATGTAAACAATTAATAAGTAGTCAGACTCAAAAGCGTTGCAAATGTCTGTACATACTGAGATAGTTTACACATCCTTTCTCGATTTTTTTCTTCAGTGGCTATTTCTCATTAAATAGAATGCCAAAGTACAAAAACCATATTATTTTAACGACATTTTTATGACTTGCAAATTGTCTTATGTGTGAACAAGCACCTTTAATGGTTACGTGATTTCAATCTCGCGAGGGTTCGCCGGCATTTTGTCCATATAGTAATCGCACTTTACTTCCGAGACAAAAATCATTCTTTACTCAAAAACTTAAACTAAAGAACCTCGTCACATGTCAATTACAAGGAAAAGGTCACACAGGTTTCTGCCAATTGTTTCAGTCTGAGGTTTTAACCAATTTCAAAACAATAGCGAGATTTGACCAGTTCCAGACAACTCTGGAAAACAGTGTGGCTATAGGGGAAATTGATCTTCACGAGCAATTTCTCCTTTTCCCACAATATTTTCTGCCATATCAGAAGATTATTTTACAATTTCATCACATTTTGAAATTTCGTCTGTAAACTCTTTCAATTTGGGACAGTCGGAAATTTGACGTTTGGTAAAGGGTTAAGACATATATTTCCCGGTGATAGGACTCAGACAGACTTCAGGACACCCAATGCCTCTAAAAAAATGGCGGGTCCATCGAGCAGATAAACATGACGTAATTTACTTGACAAAAGCGGTTAATTAAGAAACTGTATTTTAAATTGAGGCATAACGGGAGATGGTTCCGCAGTCTGACAGGCCGACATACGGGTCTCGCGCTTTGATTAAATAGTAGAGACGTTCCGAAGCAGGGGGGCATTTTTTATTGGGCAATGGAGGATGGCATATTGTCACCCAAACCCACTGAATTTATCTAGGTTTTTGTCGTTTAGGTGGTGTAGTTTGTGATTTTCTCTTTAAACGACACGATTTCTTATATGCAGGCGTCATTTGTATTCGTTTTTTTCTCTGGATTATTGATTCTTTTTGGTATTGCCAGTGAAAGCATAAGATTGTTGAATATCATCTTTCACTTTCGTTTCACGTATTTTTTTTTTCATACGAATCAAACTATAACATGTGTTATAAGACTTTTAGTGTTTTTCTTTTCTTAAAGCTAATTTCAATTTTATACATGTCTGACTTAATGGTCAGTTGCTGAATGACTCTTAAATTTGGGATGACGTGCGCTTTTAACTCTAAGTCTCAACGAATCCATTATCGTTACAAAGACAAAACAAACGTATCATTGATTTCATAGATACAGTGTGCATGTCTAGCCAAAATGATAATAAAAAAATAATGTTCTCGTCTGGACAAACAAAAATAACAAGCCAGAACGTCTGGCCAAACGATCATTATATGTATACGTCCGATCAAATAAAAGGAAAAAAGGAAAGGTCCAATCTACAGACCGTTTGATAAATCAGCTACTTTTATGGCGAAGTAGAAAAGAAGAAAATTTAAAAAAAAAATCAAATAACAAAAGAACGGTTGATAGATGCTATCTGTACCGTACCCCGACAAACCCTTTCACGTGTTAGCGGATAGAATGCCTGAATTATTCATAATTACACTTGATATCTTTAATTTGACGCCCAATTCGATATGAAAGGGCCCTTTGATTTGGCCTGACTGTTAGCTGATATTAGATCAGTACCGGGTAGCTAACCGGCTTAATGTGGGGAGAGCTCCGAATCAGCTGTGCTCCGCGCCTAAACAGTTTGATAAAGAATTGAAACCATTCTTCAAATGGAGAACTTATGTCTGGTCCAAATTGAAAGCAACGTTAAAGTATGTGGTTAAACACCGTATCCATAATGCCACAATTTTACGAAACGGCATAATGGAAATGATAAAAAAAACAGTCTTGTAAAATGAGAATTACTTTGTGACAAGCAATTTCCCCTCTTGTCGCATTGGTTCTTACCGAAAGCCAAAAATAAAATGAAATAATTTTCATGATATGTTCGTCGTTTGCTTTTGATTTCAGTATGTAACCGTTAGAAATTGATTTGTAGTGATTGAAACATGTTTTAAAGCAAAGGCGAAGTAACACATTATTAGAACTGACCTTGCACTTTGCAATTCTTTTGTGTCATATCATGATGTTTTCCATATGACTCATGGCTTACATATGATATTATATCAAACAATCTTTTTAAAGAGAGCAAGTGTTATCAATGGAAAAGAGCGTTGAATGAAAATTCCTTAAATTCGTCTTGCCATAAGAGAAGTGGGTCTCATAACAGAATTGATTAATGATTATTCTTAGAACAAATGTCAGTAGATATAAGACCAGTTTGGCACCGAGCAGTTTTCCATTTTTATCACAATGATTTCTGCTCGATGAGAAAATATCTTTTTTATTTGCCACATTTTAGAAATAAAAGTTTACAACACTTCCAGTTTGAATTGTCATTTGGCATGTTTCATAAGTTCTGGTTAGACTGCTCTCTCGTAATCATTTGTTCTTTTCATGTATAAAGAATAAATGATAAGGGAGAAGTGTTATTGATTAAGCAAAAATTAAGATGATTGAAGTAATGTGAGGTGTGAGAAAGTTTAAAAGAGACAGAGATAATTACTGAAACTAAGACAGAAATACATAGATTGTTGAGAATTATGACAGGAAGAAACAATGATGATTAGTAAGACAGTACTACGTTTTCATTCTACATTTAAGTTAACCGTTCGAGAAACAGCCACTGAGTTGACCGCTGCGATATGCAATGACAGCTAGTTATGATCGTATAATTTCGTAGTTCCCCTTTTGAGACGGCCATATCAAAACTTGTATATTTACTGTACCCGTTCGCGTTTCAAACGAAATCGTCCCCGGCGCTTCTTTAATCCATATCAAACAGATAGATCAGATTGAGAAATATCAATTGTCGATTTTTAATAGCAATTTTGTCACATTATGAATCGAGGGTTGGAAGTGCCTCGCACAGAAAATTGATTTGATAAAATACTTGAGTTAACCCGGTATAAAGAAAGGTCACTGATTTCGCTAGAGTCGATTTTAATAATTTGTGAAGGCGTCATGGGAGAATGCTCTGCTTTGGTGTTCTATGATTCAGAACGGATTTGTTTGACTTAATATTAGATAGTTCCTGTTTTAAATCTCAAGACTCTTTAATGGTTTCTCCGGGTCTTTTTCATTGAGAATATGAATGCATATATTGTTTGTTTACATAACATAACATAATTATTTTATATACTGTAAATAGCTCTATACAAGTTCATGCTATTTCATATGAAATTGTAGATTCATATTTCAACGTTATTTGGAGTTACCATCATTGTCTCTTTTCTTTTCTTGCATACGAATTACATGCACAGTAAGCTTTAAGCTAATATTTGTGACTAAATCTCTTGCATCTAACACTCTACTGTAGGTTTTCATTACAGCATCCGTTAAAAAGGGTGGCATTTCCAGTTTAGGTGACAAATAATTATCTAATCAAAGGAAAGCTTTAAGCTAATATTTGTCACCAAACCTCTTGCTCCTTACAGTCTTACGTAGGTTTAGCATCGTACAAAGGGTAATGTTTCCGGTTTAGATGACAAATCAGTGTCTAATCAAAGTGACGCGTTTATGAAGAAATCCGACTGACTTGAGGGATATCGTATGTCCGTATATAAAGACGACAACACTGTTATGGCTTGTTTTCTACCACTGAGACATGTTTAGGTCGTTCGTCTTTTATCTTCTTTTCTTTCTTCTTTCCATCAGAGGTCATTCATAGTGCTAGAATGTGCTGTTATTAAGGCTCCTATTGAATCGATTGGGATGACGTTTGCATTAGATTTAATCAATGTTATTTTCTTTCTTTTTTCCCATACGATGATTAAATAGAATCTCTTCATTTTTGTTTTAAAAATGATAAATGGCTTTTGTAATCTTTAGCGAATGAGTTCCAAACACTTTAATTTTGATACTTGATTTATCCATTAAGCCTTTTTTTCTAATTTGTTTCTCTTTTCGGTCATTATTTTTGTTATCGATATCATTTAATTCAGTTTCAAAAATGCTTGTAGCTATTGGCATAGTTGTTACCACCATTACATGAGTATAACGCATTTAACATATTACTATCTATAACGTCGTCATTTACCATACAAATTACTCTGGGTAAGAAAATAAATTAAGGTAGAATACCCATAATCCGCCATTTTGAAACTCATTCTTTCGTCGGATTACTTCGGTCTTTTTCGGTAAAAGTTGATCTGGGCCGGAATAGTTTGCAGTAACCAAATAGTTCCAGTCCCTGACCGAAGTTAACCTTGAACGACCGAAGAAATCCGGAGACAGAATGAGTTTCAAATAGCGAATTATGTAAATATAAATGAATTTAAGGGGATATCAATTGAAACAACGATCAATCTACATTATCTTTTGTAACACCGACCTACACGATAACAAACAGCCGAAGGTAGGCTAGATATCCGATGTATATCGGAGCGAATCCTGTCGCCGCCCGATTATTAATTGTGTTTAATCTCCGACCGCCCGATCGGAATCGGACGTGTGAAGTGCGATCCCCGGGCTCGAACAATGGGCTTCACGGGCCCGTGTCGCCAAGATCGCGATTATCGCCTTGTATCGGAACGAGGCTATCGAAATGTGCGCCGCCAGCGACCTCTGCCACAACGCCATTAATCGCGTGTCGCATGGCTTGGCGTGATATTGGTGTAAGTGTCGACTGCTTAATGTACTGTTTTAATCTCATTCCTCTGCTTAAGAAATGTGAATGTTCCAAATTGAATGCAGCAGACGATCATAATTGATTATGAAAGAACGGGAGAAACAGCAGATTACAATTACGATATATAAACAA
The DNA here is from genome assembly GCA_947846245.1 of Cerastoderma edule. Classification (NCBI taxonomy): domain Eukaryota; kingdom Metazoa; phylum Mollusca; class Bivalvia; order Cardiida; family Cardiidae; genus Cerastoderma; species Cerastoderma edule. Next base: position 32,922,348 of record OX401412.1, read on the forward strand.
TAATGTTTGCCATTAGATAATATGAAGAAACAAACATAAAGAAAGAAAAAGAAAAACATGTTCATCAGTGATTTCAAAAAGACTTCTGCTAACCGAGATATTGTGCAGTAAGAGTTTAGGGTGATATTGCATCTAATGAACGATCACATTCATAATAGAAAACAACCGCGTGTGGCAATGTCTGGATACGATACTGCTCTACGTATTGCCTTTTTGCCTATGAGATTTACCGTTATATTTCATCCAAATATCTTATATCATGATCAGTCCGCTAATAAAGTTAAAGACAACCGCGAGGCGTCAGCACATCAGTTTTATTGTATTTAATCGGTTGTTTTTGGTCTTTGCAAGGACAGATAAGATGGCGAAGACAAAGAAAACAATCATAGATTACATTCGTTGATTATTTAAAAGCCGCGTCGTTCAGAAAATTGGGACGTTTCTATTGCATCTAAATGTGTATTTCACTATCAGATTGTGCTTTTCGGATATGCTGATCTTTTCGCTATAAAAGGCGATCAAATATGACCAATGTTCTAATGATGAATATCAATTGTATGAACTGTTTAGAGATGCTGCGCTTTGTCGCAGAATGACGGTCAAAAAATGAAACAGGAGTCTTGGGCGATACATGTATTTCTATCCGTACATGGCACGATCCGTTTTTATCATTAGATGAGATTTTAATCGGCCATGTTGGCGGGATGTCTGCACACAAGCGCCGTCTGGTGTGTATCCCATTTATCTTAAGTTATTTTCTTTCTAAGGGATTATTGTTAAGTTGAATATCATATACGAAATGACACTATTTTCATTGTTATGCATTTAATTATATCTGAGTTATCAATATCTAGGATGGCTTATTTATACCTGTAGCTTGGCATCATGGCAGCAACATGTTACGAAAAGCGACAACTGTTTCAGTCCTTTCATATGACTGTGTTCCAATTCTATTTTGATTTCAAATATTATCTAAAAATGGTATGTCATGGAAAGAAATTATATTCAAAGAAACGAATCATAAAAATACATTTCATTAGTTTATAGCACGCCTAATTGGAGTCCTGTCTAACTTCTGTCGCGTTGTTATATCATTAGTACACTTTTTGAAGAACTAGCATCCATTGTATAAGGTGATGAATGGATTCACAATACGATTATTGAATTAATCACAATAGCGATGTATGATAATGGTAAAATGTTTTTGTCTTGGAAAACAACATGTTATCTTATCTATTCGCACTTATCTGATGAATACGAATTTAAGTCTGGTTCGATCCAAATTAATAGGAAGCTATAGAAATAATGTGATTATAAAGCTTTGTCTTTAAGAATATTAAACTTGAATATTATATTGTTTTTGTGAAAGAGGAATGCATTGTCCCTACATATATTGTTTAACTAGATGGTAACCTGTTTTGAAAGAATATAGCGACGCAAGCATAATAAATAGATATCGTTCATACAATATATATAATATGTATAAAAATGTATATGATAATATTTATAGATAATTTTTTTTTTCGTTTATAATCTCAAACAAAAATAGCGTACAAACGATTATCAGCACTAAAAGGTTGCTGTAAAATAAGAGTATGACCAGAAAGAAATTATTGGAATGAAAAGGAGAACTTGTTTATATGAGAAATATACTCCTCCCAGATAAAACTTCGGGGACTTCGTCATATGGCAATGATTAATTTGAGCTCATCGGATTTATCCAATGACGGTATTTTGCAGATCACGGACATACCCGAGTAGTTGCGATTGGGCAATGATGTCACCCAAATTGTATAATAGACAATCCACAGATTGAACTTAGTCATTTGCTGCATAAAAGAAAATCCTTATAAAAACAAAGCAAAAGTAGAATTTAAGTAAGGCAAATGGAACAATATGTCACATTGTTTCACCACCTGACGTGTACGAAGCTTGGCGAATTATTAACCAAATAAATGATTCTGTTAAACATTATCTCTTTTTATTAATCAAATGCGCTGTCTCATCTCGCACTGGTTGAACGACAGGATACACCGAGAGATAGATGGATAAGAGACTTAAAAAGGAGGAAATCAAACCGATGATTTAATTAATCGTGTTTGATAACGATGATCAAACGCTTTTCTTCAATTTGATTCTTTTTTTTTCTTCACATGTCGATTGCAAACAAGATGTGCCTTTCTATATTTGTCAACTTTGATATCGTTTATTTAGATATCTAACCCCATGAACCAAGTTAAAGATATGAGTAATCGATGATTTTTATAAAGAAAAATGTGATAGAAGTTGAAAAATTACAATAATGAAATTACTTATTTCTCCAATTAGGTACACCAATCAATTCTATCTTGCATCATGCTGAATTCATTGTTTCTGAGATACGTAATCAAAGACATGATCTGTTTAGTTCTGCAAGTAAAATAGGGACAACTCCTGTATCGTTTACAGACGTATTTTTTTCAATTCGTAACGAAACAAAACGTGTCGTTTGGTAAATGAAGACAGTGTTGCGTAGGGTGCGGGTTGTATCTGATAGACTTAGAATCTAAGAAATGTTCTGTAAAGTACTACAAGTAATCAACGCCTGTTTCGTTTCCACATTGCCGTTTGCAGACGGATTTCTCAATGTGTTATGTGTCGTTTGGTAGATAGAGACCTTGGTGGGTGGGGAACGGGTAGAAAATGCAGACGGCCAGACATGTAACTGTCAACAGCGTCATAAAGACATCATCGTCATCATTGTTTATAACATTTTGACGGTGTCAGAATTCAACAATTTCTAGTTTTTATATCAAATCAAACAATGCAATATCATTAGTCATTTGCACCCGACCTGTCAGACGAACGCACGTAAACACGTCTGCTGTCGAACGCAAAACGCGCGTTACCTGCCGCAGGCGATCATACCCGTATGTTGGTGGATGTGCTATTTATGTGTTGTTGTTTTTTTACTTTTTTTTTTCAAAAATTAAATTTGTTCCATCCAGATACATATAATCATCAATTGGGAATTGTGACTTATTAAAATTGAAAGCGTTAGCATATATGCATAGTCTCTGTTCCATATAAAATAGGGATTGTGACTTGTTGAAATTGAAAGCATTAATAGCAGATAACGCTTAGAAAGAATAAAACTTAACGTTTGATTTTCGAATTACACATTGGGTAGACACCATGTTCTTTGTCAATATGTTTTAAGAATATGTCAAATGAATAATGAAAAAAAAAAGCACCATGTCAGCTAAAGGAGATATTGAATGTTGAAGAGCTAGCCACCCTTGCCCCCCTCTATTTAGCGTCTGTCTTTTTCTTAAGTTTGATTCCATGCCTTTTTTCTGCATGGGTGAAAAGAAAGTGAGAATGTATGTTGGAAAGGGTTAGTGAACATAAGTGTTGTTCTTCATAATTATGGGAATCAATCGAATAAATTGCAGCTGCCGAACATAAACCGTCGGTTAACTGTTATCAATTTTGTTTAAAAAGAATTATATAAAACGATTATCCGCTTAATAAAACTATCTTTAATTAATAACCATTAGAAATCAAATCGAAAAGAGAAAAAATTGAAACATAAAGTACTCAAGTAATCTGATGATATTTTTTTCAAATTCATCGAAAGATCATTGCATAATAAAAGGGTAAACATATTTCTACTGGAGATAATGGGGAAACGGATTTTCATTTCTGTGGTGCTTAAAGTCGAATTGAAAATGTTTCGACACAAACAATCACATTTCTTATGTGTGATATATTGGTTTGTTTGTGAAAGGGGGACAGGAACGAATGGATTATGAAATAAAGGCACCTCCATTGACACTGATATGTGTTGCAGAAAACAACTTTATGATTTAAAAATAGAATATAAACCTGTCACGTGATGACACCTGGTTACGTCATATTTGACGTCCAGACTCAACAATCGTCTACGGACATAGGTTATTACCCAATTAATTATTGAAATTAAGGAACTCCATCCATTGTCTTCAATGAGCAGTCACAGAAAAAACGTTTCAACCATTTTCCCTTGAAAATGAAAAATATCTAAATTGATAAATAACATTTGCAAACATTATTACCTATGGAGAAAAGGTGAGTTTGAGCAATCATTATTCCATGAGCATCAATTTTGTTTAAAGTAAGCTGGACCTTTTTTTTCCAGTTTCTTGCATAAAGGGCATGTCGCTGTTAATATCCTTGGTTAATTATGCCGTACGATTAAAGAGAAAATGGCATGGAGCTGACTAACGTCCATGGGAAAGTAAAACGCCACAAGAAAGTTGAATCTTCCCCTTTGCTTTTTAGATACATATACAGAGACCGCATTCTAATTTAGTAACCATCGTGAAATCTACCGTGTATTGATTATGATGTCAACTGCAATTTCACTTGAATGTGAAAGAATCATTAATTGTTTTTGGATTTATTCAATTATGACATCTAACATTGTTTATACTGGGTATACATGTCCTGGCATGTCATAATGTCAGACCGACTACTATACATGTGCAAACTAACTCCTCTTGAATAATTGCTCCTCTTTTTATAAAGTAAAGTATTAGAATCATCACAATTTTTTGACTGAGATCAATATTAATTAATAAGAATACAACGTTTAGATCTGAAACAACAGTCTTACTTGGGGATCATTTGAGGTTCATTTTCTCGACGGACTACGAAGCTCCGTGTTTGTAGAAGAATTGGCATCGGACACTTCGAAAATCTAATATTCATTAATAGAAGGTAGCCCGGTTTGATTAATACTGTAATATTGCTTAATTCCTGATTTATTAATGAATCCATTCATTTTCCCCATTTTCCATTCATTCAGCGGACACGGCAGAACAGTGCCTTGTCAAATAAAAACATGCACCAAAGGCGGCAGCGACAAATGACGTCTTGGGTCGGTGTCTAAAAGACGTAAAAATCCAGAAACGAGTTGAAAATCTTAATATCAAACATGTTTGATAGACCTCTTAAATTCATAGTATCTACAAGACGATTTTAATGGGTACCTTCAATTTTAGAAACACCAGGTGTATAAGACACTATAACACTATAGCATAAATTTCAGTAAGAATTCACTTGTCCATTTAGGCTCTTGGACAACCTGGACAATGCAGACAATTGATTCCGCCTCCCTTGAAGCCACCCTCTCGTGAAAAGGGGACGGAATAAGCCGCGTGTATTTAAACACCAACGTAGGCTATTTTATTTCATTCGCGGTGATTAATTGAATGGTTTCTCGCATTCATTGGACACGCGACGTCAGAATGAATCTGTGCAGGCAAGTTGCTGCAGACAAAGATACGAGAAACGGGTAATATGGCGAAATATTTTAAAGTTTAAATAATTTTGATTTCAAATGCAACCTATTACTGGAAATAATTATTACCAAAGTCTAGCTAATGCCTATTTTTTTCTTGGATTGCGAAAGCCACCTTTTCTGTTTGCTTTGTATCTTCTGAAATGGGTAAAAGAGATGACAGTGACAACTCACACCAGAAAGTCGTGAACGTAACTTTAGTCAAAAAAGGTGAACTGATTTTGTCATTTGTAAATCTTCAAATCAAAGTAAATACGGATAAAAGTAAATACGGATAAAAGAAGAATTCCTTGTTTATAAATAAAAAAAAGTTAAAGTTAAAACTGTCTTCCGTGGTATATGGTATGTACAGCACAGACTGATCTGAGGCAACAATTCAAACTTTCAGTGCAAATTCATTAATTGATTAAGAGTTTCTTTTCAATGCATCTTTCCATCATGTTAATGTATACGAAAACCGGACAGCGAAGTGTGAATTGCTTTCACACCATGATGAGGCAGTCGAATCGATTTTGATACAGTTTTATGTAAATGTTTACAAAAGGGCGTGTGAGGACCTAAACCAACAAGCTATTAGCTCTATCAAGTCCGAATAAAAGCCACGTCCGGGTATTATACCTAATTCAATGAGGCGGCCATCGGCTCTATAAAAGGAATTAAATCAACATAATTGCCGCAATAAACGAATAAATAAATATTCGATATTTGTTTTAGTCCCTATCCGGTCGACGATGTTCGGATAGGCTCGATGGTCTTCCCTAATTCACCAGCGCCATGATTGCGAACTTGTGCTTTTTAGATATGCTTGTTTTTTTCCCAAAATGAATTTGGTCCTTAAACCACCAATGAATCACTATTGACTTTTAGCATGGATCATCATTGATGTCAGGTGACTAATTCTAAGTACCGGTAGATTCATTTCGTATTGATAATGTTTTTGTAGAAATTAGTGTGATGGTGCGGACAAATTGCGACGTTACAAAGCTTAATGCTCGTCACGCATTTGGTCAAAATTTACATGACACTAAATTTAAATCGAGCTCTTTTGGGAAATTCCATTTTAAATGAAAGTAAACAGAGAATGTCCGTTTTGGTTTAGACTAAGCCCATCATAGAACATTCCTGGGCGTTAGTGAGACAGATGGTATTCAATAGGCCACCAACGATATTTGAAAATATCCGAATCAATCGTTCACAGCTTTGAATGCTTTCCTTGCGACACATACATTTGTTCATCGAGTGATTTTAAAACCGAATATGAATTCGTCCCATACTGAGTTCCACACAAACCTGCATAACCGATATTTCATTGAAATCATTGATGCAAAATAACAATTTGCTCACTATAAGTATCCTGTCCTTTTGTCTCAATGCATGCATGCAAATGTCGATTGTTTAGTGTTAGATTGCATGAACATGTTTCAATGGAAAAGGATTGATATAACCACTGTTTTCTTCGTAGGATCTTTAAATGACACTATAACATTGAAAACGAATGCAGTTTGCTTTCTTAGATTTTATTTCTGAAATTTCTGTTAGCTACAATATCTGATTCAATACTAATCTGCAGATCATGTAAGAAACATGGGAAAAAAATTGGAAATGTATGTAGCATTCCTTTTTAAAATGTTAAAAATAAAAGCTTTTCTCTATGTGTATAGGCGACAGCTGGTTAGTCAAATACAATATTCGAAAGAGTTATAGGATGTGCTTCACATCGAGCTACATAAAAAAAGAAAACGCATTTCGTTATAAAGGCTTCCAACTATTCCCCATTTTGCCACAATATTTCCATTTTTCTTATAAAACCTCTTACATTACCAAAACATTCAATGGTGAACATGGATAAACGCTGCATACATTGCTTGAATCTCGGAGATCCCCATGTTCTAAACTAAACTCAGTTGATGAAACCATGTTCATGTACACAGAATGTCATTTCCGCGTTTCGCATATGGTTTTAATTCTACGCAACAATGCATTCTGACAGCATTTTCATCGTGAATGCAGACACATTTCTTTTCCTCGCGAAATTCTTTAGCTAGCGTATCTCTTTTGTATTATTATTTTGCGGTATTACAACACTGCTCGTATACTTTTTGTTCTTGCATTTTTGCCTTTGTATTACTTTAATTTGTTTGCGTTCTTACATGCGTGTATTAGGATAACAAGAACAGCTAAGTTTTATTAACTGCCATTCTATTCAAAGATGCTCCAATAACCAAAGAACTGACACATTTAGAATTAGAGGAAACTCTCAAATTTATCGTGAGTTCATTTAGACATATATGTACCGAGACGACATTTAGGCTTCGTGATGTTTCCCCATCATATGCTAGATTGATAAGTCATTTAGATATGTGTTTAATCATTTTATGATATAATATTTATACTCGAATAAACCATAAACAGTCCGCATATTCACGTACTGGAACGGTTACCATGGTTGGAGAAAGAATCATATAAAGGGTCGATAATTTATAATGACGCAATCTTATAGACGGAACGCGTTTTTATTCGAAAACAATATAGCGTCCATTCTCATAGATTATTCATGCTTCATTGTATTGAAATCAAATGATATAAATATTTAAGCATATTTTATTGTCATCGTCATTAACAATCCCTTTTATTTCTTTTGTTGCTCTTGTGGCGTATGCGTTGCTAGAAATGAGGTCCATAGATGGCGTAGGAGTAATAATAATATTCGTTCTGGGGAGCTGGACTTTGTAAGCTCCATGGCTCTATCTTCCTTGACAACAATCTTGGTACATTGTAACCAGAGAAGCGATCGAGTGCCAATGCACATTTCTCTTGACTTTATACATGTTGGTCTTTACATCTGTTGTTTTTTTTCCTTCAGAATTTTCGCCATTTTTTAATTAAGTCATTGAGTGTGTGGTAGCTTGGGAACAATTTTGTTATTCATTTTAAGAAAACAGATTTGGTCACACAGAAACGCTGTCCTCTAGTATGTGTTCAAATTGAAAAGGAATATCTTTGAAATCTTATCGAAATACATTCAATTAAATGTGTCAGTTTAACAGTTATTAGTAATACAAAGTAACTTTAACGTCCACAAAATATACAACATGTTGCTTAGTCAAATCGAAGAACTGGTTAATGTTGGAAAAGAAAAGGCCACATATTGGAATTAAGGCGAAAACGAGGAAGAGCAATGCGGAAACTATAGTGGTAGAGGACAAAATGTGTAGAATTATCTTCGAAACGTTGGAAAGTATGAGAGAAATGAAAGATTCATTGACGTTAATTGTATCGGAGTAACCCCATGTCCGAATTATCATCGAATTCACCATCTGTATAATTCACTATCATTATATGAGGGGCGTGTCTAGGGGAAATCATATCACGTTCATGTGCGAAAATTGACGTCCCAGGCAAACCTGTGCAGCAAGAAGAGGTTGATCTTGGTCGACACTACATTTTTTCGTAGTGTATAGAATTATATAATAACTTATGTATGTAAAACATATTCATGAATCGTGAAGTGACAGTTACAATGTGGGGCAGCACTTCATTTTCTGTCGCGTAGTTATACGATACAATGATGTAAACGGTCCAATTGGGGGTCTTTTTTCCCTGCGGCTCGATCAAGATGGTGCGTTAATTTCCTACGCTAACACAACAGCATCGTCTTTTTATTTGTCCCAATTAAATCTACAATGAAGTGTTTAATGATATTTTATCGAAGGAGTTATTGGGTTAATTTGATCAAGCGCTTGACAAAATAGTGCGAAACGGTTCTAAATAGATCGTTTACTGCGCGGAATGGGCCCCGGCTTGCACACGATTAATACTGACTTGTTTCCCTTTTTTCTCGTCTAGGAAAAAATACCAAAATTTGGAACGAATTTAAATGATCTATAAAGCAACCAAGCAAACAAGAGAAGTATAAGTATTTGAAAGAAGAATTAAAAAAAAGATAAAGGAATTTGTATGTGCCAATCTCAAAAACGTATATCTTTTAGTATATGCTTAGTGTTATCTTAGACATTCAATGTTTAAGACCAAAATAATCGTTTGTCCTTTATTTCAGTCGTTCTATGGTCAGTCAATGATTCAAACGCATTTACACATACACATTCTTTTTCTACAACAGAACACTTAAAAGTCATGTGACAGAAGGGGAATCTGCTCAGTTTGTGCAAAAAAACTCAAGCGTCATAACATTTCAATGTGGACTAATCAATTTAAGATGTGTCATCAGTGAGTTTTTGCCTCTTTGATTTTGATAACCTGGGTAGCCGTCTCCTGCTTCATACTCAAAACAGCTATTAGGTCAATTTTAAAATCGTCTGTTAAAAATGCATCGAAAATATTAGTCTATATTACCTGCCCCTTAACATTACATTGGATACTAATTTACTATATAACGACGGGAATCAGACTACGAAAAAATGATTGTTTCTATGGAGGAGTAATATAGACCAATCCCCATCACAATCCTTACAGATATCTTATACAAAACTGCATCGCTTTAACAATAATCTAGCGGTCGATGACATCCAAACAGATGTTTGTGCAATGCAATTTTAAGTGGGTGGGTGGGGGAAACAGTGTAGAGACTTGCGTGAAGCAGACGTAAGATGCTGTCATAGTTAACCCTTTACTAAACGCCAAATTTTCGACTGTCCAACATTGAAAAAGTTTGCCGACGACATTTCAATATGTGACATGATTTTAGAAAAATCTTCTGATAGGAAAAAAAACATTGTAGGAAAAGGAGAAATTGCTCGTTAAGAGCAATTTCTTCTTTCCCACAATGTTTTCCAAAGTCGTCTGCAACAGACTGTTCAAATGTCGTTATTGTTTGGTTATGGGTTAAGCAAGATTTGAGAAAGAAAACCCACGATCCATCTAGATTTTCTCTCCTTTTGGTAATTCATTTTGTTGGTGATGTTTTTTTGTTTTCATTGCATCAATAATCTTTTAAGTCCATTAATACATCTGGCTTGCATTCGATGGGGTACATTCAGCGTGTGATAAATGTCATGTAAGAGCACAAGAGCCTTTGCTCATCAACATCCATCGGTACCAGATACATATGACTCCCAATGTATTTTTAACAGAAAATCAATTGTTTGTGTTTTCTTGTGCAACAACTTTCCAAATGATTACTAACAGATTCTTACTTACTTTGCAATAGGATAAGTATAGTTTCAGCGAGTTATGTCAACCATTTTCAATGTGATTTCCAGTTCTATTAATGCAACACCTCTAACTATTATCGATTTTGACAAGAAAAATAACCTACCCGGCCTCTAATTGATCGACGTTTTGTAATGAATACAATTATTTCAGAAAGGAAATTATCAGCAAATAGTTATCGGAAATTATGAATGCTTATTTTCATCAAAACATTTTCAATCGATCCTATTTGGCATTTAGTAACAGATTTAATCGTGAGCCAAACTCACTCTTGTGTTCTCCCTTTTTTAACATTGCACAACATTGCAAGTCATTTTTTATGTAGGCGAATTAAGCAAGATCCAGTGTACAAATGCTATGAATTGATCTTGTTCTTCGTAATTCTGCGTTTTCCAAGAATTCCTTGGCAAACCGAGTGAATTCCGTTAACAGTTCCAATTCCTGTAGATTCCTTGTGATTTACTTTTTTATGATTTATCAGAATGTCTTACGTAGAGAATTTAGGCTTTAATTTCGCGTTGAATTCCAAAAAACGTAGTCGGAAACCGTGATGAAAAGCGTGTTAAAACAAATAAATGAACACCATTAACAAAATCTAAGAACAGTCGCTTGCTTTCCAAACCGTTATTCAAATCGATATATATGTAATCTTTTTACGCTGTGATTGTTGCGGGACAAATTGATCCCTTACGCCTATGTAACTTACTTTACTGCGTATGTAGCAGAAAACTTTAGAAACCACTATAACAAAAGGATAAATTGCTCATAAGACGAAATCTATCCTTTTGTCAAAGTAGTTTCTACCCAACATCGTTCACAGCATGTTTAATTTCACACTAGTATTTCTCGTCTTGTATTGCTTTTTATTTCGATCAGTCACGAAGCCCCATATGGAAAGGGTTTTTTAATAGTTGCTCAATGTACAAAGAGACCTTGCTATTTAGCAAATGAATGTTTACATTCACAATGTGCGATATAAGTACAAATATTGTGTATACGTTTTTCAATTTACAAACCTCCAAAGTTGTCATTCTCTTTAAAGTTGTAAGCCGAAAACGAGCAATTTATCCTTTTGTCACAACGGTCATTTAGAAAATGAGACTTTTTGTTTTCGATATTTTTTCGTATTTATTTCGATTAGATCCAGTCTAAAATTCGCATTCGTGGAAATTGGTTAATAGATAAAGTGATACATATATAAATCTAAAAATCAATAAGTGGGAGCTATTCCGAAACTTTCAGTATTAACAGTATCTAGAGGTCCTACCTGTTTGAACTGCTCCTCGAATGTCCAGTGGTGCTGTGGGCCCTCGTTAAGAGGCGGGGTGATCGAGTTAGAGCTCTCGGGCGTTTGCGACTGCGGGTAACCACCCTGTGCAGCAGCGATGGCCGCCAAGTAAGCCGGATGATTGTAAATATTCACGTAGTCCTTCATGGCGGAGTCGCGGATTGCCCGGATGTGATCGCGCTCACTTCCGGTGCCACTCACACCGCCACCATTACCGACGCCGCCATTACCACCACCACCACCACCGCCGCCGAATTTGACGTCGGCTTTGCCTTCACCACCGCGCTCCACTTTGTTAACTCTCAGATCCTGTCCAAGCTCCTGCTCCTGTGCGGCTAAAAGCTTCTCATGGAGCCGGATGTCTCTAAGTCTGAGGTCGTCGTGACGCTTGATTACCACGTCGCCATGTTGCGCCTTCAGTTCACGCTCGATCTCCAGACGCTCTTCCTTCTCTTGCTGCTTGAGTTTCTCGTAAAGATCGCGGTCCGTGGCGTCTAGTTTGTCCAGTGATACGTCGTGGTCCACACCGCTGTCGCTTACGTTGCTTGAGTCGCTCTCCATGCTGCGATCCTGTGGGCGCTCGCCATTCGACTGTGGAGAGGGAAGGGGGAAGAAGAGGGCGGTGAGAAGGAGTGAGTTAAGGGAATACTTTTTTTTTCAAAAAGTTAAAAAGAAACCCTGTTTTATTGGAGGAAAAATGGCTGTGACAAAAGGATAAATTGCTCGTTTATAGACCTGGGTACCGTTTTACTAAGCGTTTTACGCTTAGAATTTGCTTAAGTTTAAAATGATATGCTCCCTTTTTTCAATATTGAGATAAGCAATACTGCAAAGTAACACACCATTGCAATCGTCTCTCCGAAAGGCTTCCAATGAAGTGTCACATGATCATTAAGATGATATCCATGTTTATCAGTTTTGACCTACGCAAATATTTTCCTTCAGTCGTTAAGTAAAATGATACCCAGTTTCATTAAAAAAGAAAAAAAAGACCCGCTGTGACAAAAGGAAAAATTGCTCGTTGCGTTTGTCACCAGGAAAAAAGAAAACATTGATTCCGAATTCGCCAAAAGTATTATGACCGGTGTGTATCGCTAAAAAGGCAATATGGCGTGGTGAGTACCAAGATCTGTACTTTATTATGAACGAAAGACTGTTAGCTGATGCTTTATAGTGTTTCTTAGAAATGCATATGAACCAAAACACTTCCCATTCCTCCTCCATTTGGGAATTGGGGAGGTCCAACTCGAAAGCAAAAGTAGACGTCAATCATAAAACCTACACCATTTTTTGTGTGTGCAATATTCGATTGAAACCATTGGACAAAAGGATAACTTGCTCATTAAAGTCTCGGCAACAAATGTCTCAAAGTAAGGGATCGTGGAATCAGGAGTTAAAAAGCTGTCGTGAGAGAGTATTCGTCAGTTTCCGAGGGATCGCAGATGGACGATTGAATTTTTTGTTTTGGTATTCAGTTACTAGATGAATTAACCGAACTGTTTTTCAATGGCTATATATATTGTATAGTATATTTGCGTCAACTGTTTTGAGAAACCAATATGACAATAACAGAAATTGTTCAGCATGGGCTTATAAAAACTAAAGTTAACATCGTTGTTTGACATTCTAAAAACGAGGAAATGTTGAAGTGCATATCCTTGAAATCTAAGCCAAAAAAAGGAAATGGCCAAAATATATACTTTAAAAAGAAGTCTTGCTTAAAGAAGGCCATATTGGAAAAAAAATGCATATGAATGTTTTCGTATACATGTATGTATATAATCTTTATGGGCTACCTTCTGAAATAAAGTCATTATAATGATTATTGTTATGCTTAAAACGTGGAAAGGTTGAAGTGCATATCATTGAAATCTAAGATAAATAAGATAAATAAAACTGCAAGAGAATATACTTAAAAAATCGAAAATACGAGCGCACGTCCGACCAGTGGTTTCCTTGCTCGTACTCCCGCGAGATTGAGAGATCGACGCGAGATTTCGAGCTGGAATACCAGCAAAGTGGCGTTCACGCACAGTTCGTCACTTAGACGGAGTTCCGGAGATAATGCCCATAACGTGTGGCATAGGGACGGGGCGGTTCCAAGAAAACCCTTGGTAACCCGGCGTTAATTGATTAACACAGTCAATTAAGGAACACGGGATTAATCTTTGTTTAATTTGCGGGTTCCAAAATTGGATTTGCCCCCCTTATGGGACGGCAAGTCTCTGCAAAATGTTGGTCCTTTGTGGTTTACATAAACAAGCATCTATTTTGCGTCTGGGTCGTTATCCGTGTTTTTTTTTTCACAAATAATGCAATGTATTCTCGAAATATAGTATTCAAGGAAAATGCTTGTTTAAATTATGGCCATATTATATTTATCTTTTATGAAGGCCAATAAAATATAAACACTGCTTTTTGTCACAAAAAAGTAGTTTTATTATGGTGTGAAACTAGGCTAAGAACTCATGTCCCTCTTCAAACTTGGATTGAATGCTTTATGAGGAAAGCATCGTTGTTTTTCTTTTGCAAATTTCAAACTTCATTATTATTAATTATTCACCATATTCACATAAGGAAGACAAGATCTAGAAACGTATATGGTACAGTTTTGTAAGCACATATAAATACGCATTGAATAAAACAAAAATTATGAATTTGAAGTATTATCGAAATGTGAAAACATGAGATATGATATTTTTGGAACGCCATCGATATAGCAAACTTTTTTCCAACCATCCAATTTGAAGTAAATTCGTTTCATTTCGTAATTTTGACTATCTTCCTTTGTTATTAACGCAATTTGTAAGAACGCTATTATGATTATGAATCTTACGTAAATTTAAACAAAAAATGAATAAATGAAATGAGAAAAAAATCAAATTAGAAAATTCTTCAATTAACTTAAAAGCATGATTGGTAATAATGTTAGAGGGTTCTAAACCCTTTTCCTACTTTTAACGTCTTTGGAAGCATTTGTAACGAATGACATTAACGAACTATATCGGAAAAAAACTTTGTTTGTTTTGAAAAAAATCCTATTTTCGTCTCAATCATTTCAATGGATATTAATGCTTTTTTTGTTTTTATCAATAACAACAATTTGATATCATTATACTCATAATCGTGAATAAAGATATATGCTTTGAATTACTCAAGTCAGGAAAACGACTAAATGTTATTCCGGAAACTATATTAGCGATATTAAAGAACATAACACTTCAAGAAGTAGGTAAGGACCGGGCCAACAACATCAAAAACATAAATATAAGTACGTATCAAGCACAACTTGAGAAAATTAGGTCCAGGTATATAGCTCAGATTTAACCCATTCCTTCTAATGGATTTTGAAGCAGGGTCAGAGTCGTAGTAATAAAAAGGAAACATCACCAGACAACAGTTATGAACTTCATGGTGAAGTTTTTTAAGCTTTTTGTCAAAACCGTCGTTACAAAAGTAGAAGAGTAATTTATCATTTAGTCAAGGTTTTTGCCCAATGAAGAATTGATAATATTTTGTTCGTGATATTCTTTTCGTCTCGCCTGCTGATGGTTTCAATTTTGATCAGTCACATATATTCATATGCGACTATAAGTCTAGTATATGTCTGTTATGACTTTAATTTCAAAGGGATATGTGATATTTTCTAAACGACATTGTGGAATTATTCCAGAATGCGGACGGTAATGGTTGAGCGTTACACTCCAGAAAGACGGAATAATCACAGCTTTCTTGCATTTTAAGATAAACGTTTATCATGAATGTTAATCGTTTAAATCACAATTATACATATATTCTCCCACAAAAATATTATCACACGTGTAAAGTTTTCTTCCATCGCATTACAATGTCTCTTAACTGTTATTATCAATGAATTATTGTATTTGCCAATTTAATAAAACTTCATATATTGGCTTCGTATATGTCATTGTATCTTAATATGATAAATGTACTTAACCATTTATTCAGAATCACTGAACTATTGAATGACTTATACTGGCAAATGCTTAATTTCATATTCATATAATTTATCATTGATGCAAAAAATATTTCAATACAACACTGTCTTCACTACAACCAAATTAAATAACCAGCTTTACATTACTCTTAGGAATATATGCCTTTTGTGCGGCATACAAAAATACGTAAATGCATATATCTATTTTTCATTTGTAAACATTTATAACATTAAGTCAACTTCATTCAAAACATATCGTAACTTTCAGTATTTTGCTTTGATCGCTATTCTCACGAGTAAAACGCTCCTTTGCCAGAGAGAATGTACTTGAAATATCTAAGATTCATCAACTTATGTTTTGAAAATATACATACGATTTCTTTTTATTATTTGTTTTATCATCACATTTGATTGTTCTGTAAATTACTTACATACCTTATAATTAAACCTAGAATATGTATTACAATTGATTAAAAATAAATGTTTTTATTATTGTATTTGTTTGTTTTATAATTGACTTATATACCTTAAAATTAAACATAGAATATGCATTATGTACAATTGATTCAAAATAAATCGGTACTAACCAAAACACAGTTCTCTCTAAATTGTTTTAGCAACACAAAGATGAATTAAACACTACTATCCACAGAGCATGTCCTAATCACTTGTTTCACGGATAATATTACAGACTGGCTTGTACGAAGATTGATTCCAGTATACATGTATCTAAAGGAAGGTGGTTTATCCTTGGTACATAGTACTGGATTGCCATCTTTTCCCCAACTCATTAACACAAATAATCACCGATGTTTGTTTACACCCAGTCCGTACACACTACTGATATTTACTGGTGTTTCGAACCTCTGCAAATGACTAACAGGTTTATAGCTAATTCTATGGTGAAACCAATCCCTCTAGTACCACAGCTCAGTTATTTGTATGGGAATTTGTGTTTATGCTTGTGAAACTGTTGCCAAGTAGTAACTGTATTTATCACAATGTTTATTATAAATCAAAATTAGAATGAAAATGTATATTCCACTATCAATCAAAATTCGAATTATGTACATGATTTCTTTTCTTTCCTTTCCTCTAACCTAATTGAAGTATTGTTTGAATATTCATTACTTAAATATATTTGTAAAAAATATTTTGAATATTGTTTCTAATAAGAACACAAATTTTGATAAAACCTGATAATATTTCATCTCTCTTTATTACGAATGGTTCTTCTAAAATGCGCTCATGATTAAAACAACGATCTATATGTGAAGCAATAATGATGAAAGTTATTGTCCCTCTAAAAAATGATTATACTGTATTTTGCCATTTATGTCTGTCTATGCTATTTTATTTTACATTAAGAAATAAAGGTGATAAACTAAATCATTAAGATATCTGTTCTTATCAAGTGCATATCGAATGTCTAAAAGAAATATATTTCCTCTTATTAACATGGATTCATTCATAGGAATTTTGTTAAAATATTTTATTATGAAATAAATTTATTGATAAAAATCATATGTAGATCTATACATAAAAAGAACTAATTTAGAAAAAAATAGATTTGTATGCTTTCCCTTTTAATAAAATTTCATATTCATTCAAATGCAATATTAAAGCAAGAAACAATGTATCTAATATATTAATCACTTACACTAGCTGTACTTCCAGCACCATCTAAACTATTATCATCCCCCGACATTTTCCCTATAACTCCAAAAGATTTTTTTGATAGATCAACAATCATGTGTGCGTATTTAAAACGTCCCGGGACTTGTGCATCTAATGTTTCGTTTTCTTGTAGTATTTATAAAATACGCCTCGATACTCCAATCAAATTTCTTCAATTATCAACAATGAGCTCTGACTGAAATAGATTGGGCTAGGCCCCGCCCCTTCGCAATCGCAACGTCTCGATACCTCGGCGGCGAGTTTCGGGTAAAATTAGAGGTGATCGAAAAAATCCAATATGGCAGCCTCCTTTAAAAAGACAACTGTGAAGAATTTCCCTAAAATCGGAGAAAAAGTGACAACTGACACGGTTTATTGGAAGAATCTAGAGGTAATCTGGTAAACATGCGTCCGGCGAAACGTTTTAGTCATATTGTTTTGAAGCGGCACTCATTTATTTCACTGTTACAGACGAAACTCGCGACTGTTTACGATCAACACGTTTTATTTGTTTACATTTTAACGATACGGTGATAGCTCAATGAGCTGTCCTCGTCTGATTTTGTTCAACGTTTCAACCAAAATTATCCCTGAATTTGTCGTTTATTATCTACAGTCCATACGATGGTCCATTAAAAGACTTTTCCATATCTATACAGAATAGTTATCCCCAATTCGTACCCAGTAAGTTTCGTACTCAAAGAAAGAAGAATCCATACATTTTCTAACTTAGTTAAATCTTGAATTCTTATCTTTGTATATGCTCTTTACTTATGTACCTTACATAGTTGTAGATATTTGATGACAATGGTTTCATGCTGTAATGACATTAGGTACACAGAATTCAGATGTCATTTTGCAGTTTCATAGTGTATGGATTGATCATTTAGGTGTTTCATGTTTGCTCTCAGCTATCACAAAATGCACATTCCACATGTCAGATGACCAAGATTTCAATTTGAAAATACCATTTTCCTTGTAACTTCCTTGTGCCTTACTTCTCTTTTGAAAGCCACTATGTGTGACTATTTATTTGATACAGTCTTATGAGTAAGCATATAAAGCTTATTGACAAAAGATGAGATTTCTCAGTCTGAGCACATTATCTTTTTGACACACTGCTTTCATATGCAGGGCTTTCCTTGACCGGAAATGAAACGTAGTAAATGACCCCCAATTCCTGCATTTGCCTTCTAAAGATAATTATTTTTCATTTATAATTCCATATATTATTATATAAGGAGTCAAAAGTTCCCCAAATTAGCATAAATCAAGGGGTCAAGGGAAAACTTTGAAATGCATTCTGCTTAAGATTTTATAAAATTTGTTTGCACAAAAAAGGGATAGGATCCTGCAAAAAAGAGTATTAATAAGTATCCTATATTTGTTTTCAGACACCGGTGACAAAGAAAGAGTTTGGGGCCATTACAAATATAGAGTTCAGCCCAGTGTTACCATATCCATTGGCAGTCACAAATTCAACAAGAGTAAGTGATGAAATATGTGTGATAAATAAAACCTCTTGGCCTTGCTCTAGATCAGTTTATGTTATATGTGCAAGCTTATCTGAGGCAAAACTTTCCACCTTCTAAGTATTAAGTTCTTTAGGGACCTTTTTTTATTCGATGTCTTGAGAAATACTGTTAAATGTCAATGAACAGTTCAACTTTATGTTTAGGTTTTCTTAATAGTTATATAAAAAGAAAAGTGATAAAAAAAGGAAAATAGTAAACTCATAAATTAAAATTTCACCCTTTTCTTTTTTGATACCTTCCAAAGTTGATCTGCCTCAAGACACACAAAAAGTTGTCTGCAGGCATTAAAGTGTTAACTATTTAATACCTTATGGTGTTGAAATTAATCATTAATGCAATAAATTTCTTGTCTATGGATCAGATGCAGGTGACCTGTTTACGTCATGTCTGGGGGTTTTATGGAACATCTGACAACATTGTTTATTGATATATCGTAAAAACCGGGGCGGATTTTCACCCTACAGCATATCATTGATGAAAACAATGGACTGTAAATAAAGGTTTTAAATATTGAATGCTTTTAATCAGGGATGTCATGAGTTTCTGAGAGGGAAAAAACACAGTTTATTGATTTATTTTGATAGAATTTCCTTGGTAAAATAACAAAATATCACAACTTAAACAAGGATTATAGCTTGATTCAATGATTCATGATTGTTGAATGCCCTTAATTTACTGTATAGCGGGCAAAGCATTGTCTTTGACGAAGTTATTTCATATTGTTTGCTTCACAAAGCAGTCGCAGAGCAAACAAAACAAGTTAGACAATTACCATGGTTGTATACATGATGCTTTAAGCATTTGTTTTCTATATTTTGGAAATTGATTCTTTTATCAGTCTGTGAACCAATCTTATGTTATTGTGGTTGATTTTTAAAGGATCTACTACCAGAATCTAATGAAGAGCTGGGGTTAGTGGTCCAGGGGTAGGGGGTCAGCCTAGAGGCACTAAGGGGGGGGGGGTCATTGGTTTGGTTCCCGTTAGATGTGGGGTCCACCTTGCTTGTGACCTTTCATTAATCCGCATTTGCCATGAGTACTGCTGTTGTATTGGTAAGCAGAATCAAGAGTGATCATTAATCTAAGTTGTAAGAACTCATTTCACAGTGGATGAAAAATTATTAAGTTCAAACTTAACTAGAGCTGAGTCTGAATCTCTTCTGTAAAATTATTGCAGAAATAAGTGAGGGAATTATACCAAGGTCCTCGTTTTTCAATTTCGGGCTGGAATTCTATCCAGTTTACTACAAAGTAGTATGTTACCTCTTGTCAAAGTATAGAAAATTTGTCCTGTTTATTTAAAAGATTTAAAACAGAGTTGTCTTAACCCATTACCAAACAATAACGACATTTAACCACTTTTTTGCAGACAACTCTGGAAAAGATTATGGGAAAAGTAGACATTGTTGAAACGAGCAACTTTCCTTGTCCCACAATGTTTTCTGCCCTATCAGAAGATTATTTTCAAATTTCATCACATTTTGAAATGTCGTCTACAAACTCTTTTCATTTGGGAGTCGAAAAATTTGGCGTTTGGTAAAGGCTTAAGAAAGAACAGAAGACAAGGGTACATAATACATAATTTCAGTTTATTTGACAGTAAAAGTATTTTATTACACTAAAAAACGTTGTATGCATATATTTAGGCAGGAAAAAGTTTGATAACCAAATACAAGGTGACTTGTTTATAATATGGCTGTACTGAATGGTGATCATGATGTGTCAATCAATATGTGTGTGTATCTGGGAGATATTCCCTCTTTATATAGGATTTTGTGACTGCTTGAAATTTATCACAACAGCGGATAAATCAAGGGTTCAATGCAAGACTATAGTAAGTGCTTCATAAGCATGAAGCACTTACTATATAGTATTGCACTGAACCCTCGAAATTATTAAGAAGTATGAAAAAAAGCTTTTGATTGTGAGGGTTTAATTCAACGGAATAAAAGGTTTTAGTCACAATTGGTTCTGTGCTCATCTGCCGATATCTTGTTGAAACAAGTATATAGAGATGTATGGGTAAAGTAAACATGTAGAGTAAGATTTTTTTCCATTTTCCACTTTGGGAATTTGTGACTGGTTCAGTTCGAAAGCACCAGCAGGTGTAAAAGAAAGCAGCAAAGAATAATTTCTATTTATGATATTTGGTTGAATTCAAGATAATTTTAAATTGTTGTCACAGTGGTTTCTAGAGTTAACAATTGGATGGGATAAACTTAGTTATAATTGAGTAAGGGGTATAGGAATAGAGATTAATCAGATGATACTGACCAACTTGTCGTCCACTGCTTACCAGAGGGCATTTTAATTGTAATTAATTATAATGGAGTCATCAGTCATAAGTCAAAAAACATGTTTGTTTATCTCTAATTTTTATCTTCTATTGATCAGTATTTTGAACCCCTTGTGATGGTGTTGGGGGGGGGGGGGCTGTGTCTTCCAGTCGTTAAGGTTTTGGGTTTGAGTCTCATTGTCATAGCTTGTCTAGTGGAAGTAACCCCAACTGGCATTGCTGGTGTAGTGGAACTGTCTTTAAGCATGGCATTACAGAGCCTTAACTGTATTGGTGAATCCCAAGAAACTTCATACCAAAAAAGGTACATTGATTATCTATCCAAAGTTCATGCTTAGGATGTAAGAATAAAGCACAAAACTGTTTCTAAATATAAACATTACACAAGTGTGGAAGAAAATCTTTACCTTAATTGCCATTTAATTTCCATTGTTGTCCTTATAATATTGGTTTCGATAACTTAAAGTAAGCTACAGCAGAACTAACAAAACTGTTTCTTAATATAAGCAATATATGAGTTTGTAGTAAAACTGTGTACCTTAGTTACCATCCAATTGCTTCTTTAATCAAATGATATTGGATTCATTAACATGTAGTTACCTACAGCTGTCCAAAATTGAAAGAGTTAATAGACAACATTTTAAAATTTGATGAAAGTGAAAAACAATCTTCTAATAGGGTAGAAATTGTTGTGGAAAAAGAAGAAATTGCTCGTTACGAGCAATTTCTCCTTTTCCACAATGTTGTCCAGAGTCGTCTGCAGCAAAGTGGTTAAATACTGTTATTGTTTGGTAATGGTTTAACATGTAGTTACCTGCAGCAGAATTATCACATGACCTCTGTGTTAGACTATAACTTAATTGACGTGAACTCCTGGGGACTGTGTGCTATTTGATATGACAATGCTGGTGAATTATTAAATATAAAAAAGCATATGTTACAGTGGCTTGAATAGGCAGAACATATATTTATTTGAAGTTTATTGGCATGGCCTGTCGTTTACATAACTGTGCTGTGACCTGATACGGGCAATATTTAATGTTGATGGTTTTTGATGTGTTGTTACACAACAAAAGCCAAGATGAATTGAAAGGTGCAATGCAAGACTGTAGTAAGTACTCCACAAACATGAAACACTTACCATAGTCCTGCAACAAACACTCTTAAATGTGCTTAATAGGGTATTCTGTGTGCAGTGTTTTCAAAACATAAGGGTATATGAATTATCGTGGTTTCTCATTGTAATACCTGATTGAGGAATGAGTTCCTGCAATGTATCGTTTTGAGAAGCAATTAGGAAGGTAGGTTAACCCATTACCAAACTTTAAATCACATGGCCTCTTTTTGTTTGGGTTGGAATCACAGTTTAGGTAGTCTATCGCTCGGGCAACTCTGTAAAGATATGAAAACACAGTTGTTTGTAAAGATTTATATTTTGATCTCCCTCACAAATATCAGTTAATACATGTACCCATTTTTCAGAGCAAGTAATTTTAAGTGATATATTTGTATGACAATTCTTTTAATTACAAACAACAAAGCATTTTATTAAAAAAAAAAGGAATCTACTGTAACTTAATCATGCATATTTAACAAGTAACTTTAGAATCATTTTGTTTAGACAACTGCAATAACCATATCACTCTATTAAAATGATTAACATGGTATCATTATCAACTCCCTTTCAAACGAGACAAAGAAAAACTTGAATAGAGAAGATATCCACACACAGTGACTGTACCAGTATACTGTAAAAGTTTACATGGTAACGCACATGGCTGTTTTCTTCAACTTCTCAACGATGATCCGTCGTTCATCACAGATTCATTACAATCCGCTACCAAATTACGGGAATCATTTGTTTTAATAATTCCCCGGCTAGATTGACAAGTTTTGCTTACCTAAATGATGTGTAGCCCACTTTGCATGAATAATGAAACACTAATTACGAGATGGATTCGGCACCAGGTTAGGGAGTGTCTGTACGATCCATCCCCGGGAACCGGGACACAGAGAAAATAGGGGATTCTGGGAAATCTCTGGACAAACGGATAAGTTTGTACTTAGATTAATTTATTTAAACCCTTTCCTAGTTTTTGGTATTTTTTTTTGTATTATATCAAAGTGAAATATAAAAGGGGATGACATTTTTTTCTCTCTAATATTGTGATGTTTTTTTCTTCTCCCATTTTAGTGCTAGAAATGACAATTTCTTCTTTTGTTACAATAGTTTCTTCCGAGGGAACTCCACAATCAGTTTTTTTTTCACCCTTTATAAATGTTTTCTGCTATTTATTTCAATTTGTAATGGCTTCAAATTCCCATATAAAGGAAAGAAAGAAAAAATGTGCTCATATAGATGTGAAAATTCTTTGTTTGTCATAATTATGTCAATGTTGATGGAATAAGTCCTATATTATGATATTTGGTTACCTTAAACATGTAGTTAAATATTGTATACCAGAAAATGGTGAGCATGGATTTTTAATTTTTTACAATGTAGGACAAATTTTGCTTTTCTAGTCATGGCAAAAGAGAGCAATTTTCGAAAAGTTGAATTCTACTTTTAACATAGAAATGGGATGATTCTTTAAACTTTATTTGAAATATTTCAAGTCTCATTTTGATTTTCGTGATTTTTCTAATCTGTGCCTTCAACATGATATTGATGATACAGTGCAAGGCTATAGCAAGTCCCTCACTTTTTCTAGTATTGCACTGAACCCTCAAAATGTCGAGTGAAAACAACTAAGTGAATTAAATTTTTTGCAGTTGGTCTTCAACGGAGACAAATCCTGAATGTGTAGGCTTACAATTGAGACTAATTTCACACTTGTCGCTGATTATCCCCTACGTTTGATGCATTACCCAGGTTTATGAAATATACCCTGCAGGTTCTTCCTATTGCTGATTGCCTAAATTAGTACGATTAATTCCCGCCTTTTCTCCTTAGCAATTGGAGATGGAAAGTGATTTAAGGCGGTATATTAGCTTAACACCTCGGACTGCTGGTTGGAACTCTTTTCCTGTTAGAATTGTTGAGTTGGGTAGATGTGGCTCTGCTCTAAATAAGAGGCTAACTTCTTTGTTTCTTATCTAAGCACTTTATGGTGGATACTCATTAGAACCGTCCATTTACTGTCATTGTATAACTTGATATTTAAAAGATAAGAAAATACATTTAAAAAGAAAAAGAAGACAAAAACATGTTCCATATTACTTTAAATTAACTAAAGTATTTTTCTTTTCCTTGACAACAACTTCTAAATTCATATATGCAACAGAGGAGTCAAAATTAAAGAAAAAGTTTGACAAAGTATTCCCTCTTTTTTTTAACCCTTATCATGCTCGAACCAAGTAAATTGGCGACTGGCCTGTGTTCTAACCTGTTTGCTACTCAGACTATCTTTTCTCTTCGAACTTAAGCAGATATTCTGAAAACAGACGACACAAAAAACTATTTTTAGAAGATTACCCAGCATTATAAGGGTTAATAAGCTTTCACTTGTCTAAACTCATTCATCATAGGGATGATGCCACTGCTGTATGATTCAAACTATTTCCCTCTGAAATTCCCCCCTGAATCTGACCTTGATAAAACCGTATAATTTATCATTTCTTTATTGAAACATTAGGGAGAGCATTAATTCATCTAGCATGTGCCTTGTCAGACAACTCTAGTTTGTAAGTGTTTAAGTAATCTACTGGGGGAGTTGCCTTATCGTTTGATTTGATAAAGTTTTATCATTTCACTCTCGTTTCTGGATGGCGCGGTCCCTCTCTCTCTCCCGATTGATTTTGTCTTTTGCGGTACTTTATTACAATGTTCTATGTACTCTTAGGTATTTGTTAGTGTTGATTACAATTCGTTGGAATGTCCATACACTCTTGTTTAACTAATTAGCAATCAATAAGACATTTTACCACTTTGTCGGAGACAACTTTGGAAAACATTGTGGGAAAGGAAGAAATTGCTCATGAAGAGCAATTTCTCCTTTTCCCAAAATGTTTTTCTACCCTATCAGAAGATTTTTTTGCCAATTGTATCCCATCTTGAAAGGTCGTCTGCAAACTCTTTCAATTTGGGAGAGTCCAAAATTTGGCGTTTGGTAAAGGGTTTAAGTTGACAAGGGTCCTGCATGACACGGTGGTTAAGGTGTAGAACTTGTTAAATATGGGTCCTGGGTTCAATCGTCTCTTGTGGCACTGTTTTTTTTTTTATTCGAGTTTAACCTAACGATAGCTTGATAGAAAGAAAGCACATTACAAACCTCAAGGTCAAAGTTTCAAGGAATCGGTTCCCATTTCCAGAAGCCGCAAACTAATTTGTTTCTCCCTGTCCAATGTGATAGGTATATTGTAATATGATCTGAACACTGCAGAGGGCTTATCAGCTCTTTACTTGATATCAAATCATAATCACCATCACTTCTGCTTCATCTATCCCCTTTACCCAGAGTTTTCATAATTGAGATTTGGAGATGAATTGCAGTGTACCGGTAATTGAATAATTAGTTACAATGTCATATTGAATGAAAAATAAAGACAAGATATGCTCTTCAAGAGCAAATAGTAAATTCTTCAATTGTATCTATGCTAAATTCAATACTTTAAACTGCAAATGGGTAAATAGCCTTTCACCTTTTGTAATGGGGAAAGGGCCGTAATGGAATATCTTAGAATAATTCTGAATATTTATTTGCTTATAAATGATGGAATCTGACAACAGA
This sequence comes from Cerastoderma edule, assembly GCA_947846245.1. Lineage (NCBI taxonomy): Eukaryota > Metazoa > Mollusca > Bivalvia > Cardiida > Cardiidae > Cerastoderma > Cerastoderma edule. Next base: position 32,948,324 of record OX401412.1, read on the forward strand.
ATTGAAGCATTTCTGAGAGGTCAATAATAACACTTTTGCATTCTATACATGAAGTATAAGAACTTCTTACCAATTTCCATAATGCAGATGGTGATGGAGTGTTTTGCAGCAGATTGGATTTGTAAACATTGTGAGAAACGCAGAATTCCTTTAATCATTTCTCTATGATACATAACTTTGCTATATCTGCTGTCGATGTCTTCATAGAAAACCCCTGTGATAAAAAAAGGATAACACTCTTAAATCAAGTATTTTATCCTGTTGTCACAATGGTTTCTTCCAAATCAGAAAGTAAATTTATCTTTTTACTCTCAGTTAGGGCCAGTCACTTATTGTAAGATGGGTGTTAAAGTTTCACCTCATGTAATATTTTCATTCTGGTTTAACTTAACATTATGCTGGTGACAATAACAAATTTTTATTTAAAGAAAAAAAAAATCTTAGAATTATTCACTCGAAATATATGCTCTTTATCTGAGCATCAGTTTGATACCAATGCGGTAGAAGGCATTTGAAAACAATGCAACAAATGGAAAAATTTGCTTATCAATCAGTTGTGAAGTATTTAATGCTCAGTTGAAATGACTGATTCAAAAGCGGTATACTGAGAATTTATCAAAACCTTAGAGAGAGTTAAATCAAGATGTAATATTTCATCTTGTGCAACATAAAAAGGTGCTTATCAAACCTAAAGGAAAGTTCCAGCTGTATCTAATCATAAGCCCATATACCACAAGAATATGTTTTATTAATATTTATTATAATTTAATAGTCAATTAATTTCTGATTATTTGCGTTTTATTCACATGCCCCGAATAACCACAGTCTCTTTTTATGTGGTTTTATTCTTGGCAACAAGTTTGTAATTAATTCTATCATTCCATGGCTGTATTTTATTTTACGTTCTCAAAGTGATGCAAATGACTTTACATTTCAATATCTTTAAACTCTAACAACTAGTTAACTCATGTCTAGTTTATATAAATGGAAGGGGCCTCCATGGACTAGCGGTTAAAGAATATAATATATAGAGCTTGAAATCACAAAGCTAGTTAACTTAATGGTGTGTCTAATTTATAAAAAGATGCATGGGCCTCCCTGGCCTTGTTGTCAGAGTGTAGAGCATGAAATCACACAACTCTTTTTGTGGTGGGTTCAAATCCTTGAACAGGTATTTGGATTTACATGAGAGCTAGTCACCTGTCTTACTAAGAGAAAGCTAGTACTTTTCTCATCTTGACCAGCCCTTAGGCCAAATTAAGTAAGGGATCTTCATCCATCTATGATGGGCTTGGCATTTGCAAAATTAGTGAAGAATTGTCGTAGTCTTGTAAAGTCCAAATTATACAATATAAAAGGGAAACTGGAAGAACCTTCAGCTGAATGAAGGGTTTGAGTTGAGATTGGAGAAAGAAATGCCAATGATAATTCCAATTCTACACTATTTTTCTTTCTTCTTTTGCTCAAATTACCTACTATACTGTCAGTGTTTTAATCCTTTCACTTTTGGGGATAATTTAAGATGTCTTTGAAGTGCATAGATATTATGCGTTAATTGAATAATAATCTGCTTATAATGTCATATCAGTTTCAATCTTCTAGGAACTAGAATAGACACAAGGATTCTAATGAGTATCCACAAAACCTTTCACACTCTGTTAAAGAGTGAAGGCTTAAGAAATACAGTCTAACTTGTGTTAAGCAGCCACCCTTTTAAGCAGCCAACCTGCCTTAAACAACCACTACAGAAAGTCCCATTGTTAGATTTATAGTGTACATCAATTTGTGTTAAGCAGCCAGCCTGTCTTAAACAGCCAATTTACTCTGTCCCATAGGCTGGCCTCTTAACACAAGTTTGACTGAAGATTGTCTGTACTGTTTGTTATTTACCTTTATATTTTTATTACAGGTCCAAGTCTACAGTTCCACCTCCCTACAAATCCACAAGACCATCACCAATTTCAAACAGTTGGCCCTTTGTGGGAGTTACAGAGATGACGGGAAGCTGTTGGTGGCGGGTGGAGAGGAGGGCCTTATTCGGCTATTCGATGTGGACGGGAAGGGCATTCTCAGGGTGTTTAAAGGTCATACAGGGTGAGTGTATGTTGGTAGCATTGTCAGCTTAAAAAGTGTGTGTTGGTATGGTCATCAGGTTAAAGGGACTTTCTCACTGTTTTTTTTCCCTTGAAATTGGGATTAGGTCAAAGCTTGTTAACTTTGAGAAGTTTTATAGCCGAAATTGCTGAAATGGGAAACCAAAAAGCTTGTGTGACTTTGAATTTTTGGGAAACCTGCATGATTAAAAAGATATTTTCAAAAGGGAAGGTGCCTTTAATGCGCCTCTGTTTTAATATGTGAGTCCTTGTTCTCAGAATGGGTTGTGTGAGTAACCAATGTTGGAAAGATGATCTAAACAATCCTCATCATTAAATGTATTATCAATCCTCATCATTGAATATATAACCAATCCTCATCATTGAATATATGACCAATCCTCATCATTGAATATATGACCAATCCTCATCATTGAATATATGACCAATCCTCATTATTGATTATATGACCAATCCTCATCATTGAATATATGACCAATCCTCATCATTGAATATATGACCAATCCTCATCATGACCAGTTTCAATACCTACATTTCAAAGATGCTGATAACCTGTTTTTCATTGAATGATTATGAATTGAGCATTAAGGCCTTCATTGCTTTGATTGAAAAACTTGGTGCCAACTTTAGGAGACTAATCACGTTTCCCTGGTATCTTGGTTACTGTTTTACTAAACAACTTATTGAAAATATATGTGTAAGTCATAACTGATACACATGGATAGTATCCTCAATGAAAGTACAATATTGCAATGTGACATGTCATTAGAAGCGTCTCGGAGAGACAATGCCAAGGATGTGTTACTTTGGAATATTGCTTCGCCCAATATTGAAGTAAGAGGAATTGTTGTTTTAGACTTACGCAAATCTTAAGTGTAAACTGTATAGATAAATGGTATCCTGGTATCTAATGATTAGTTAGAGGTTGAAGTTTGTGTCTTATGCACTAGAGACTGTTCCTGATAGGTGAGAAATCTCTACGTTTAGATCTTATTTCTAAATATATATTTCAGGTCTGTTCAAGTGTCCAAGTTTTTGTCCTCAAGAACCCATGTGATGTCGGGCTCCGACGATAACGCTGTCAAGGTGTGGGATATACCCAGCGAGAAGGAACTGGTGACGTACACAGAACATAAGGTGGGTTTGGGTGAGGAAAGATGGTTAAAATTGATGATGGGGGTTACATGTTGGATTTATGGGTTGTGGGTGATGGTTTCTTTTGTTAAGATATATTTCTTGAACTTTGTTCTAAGATACATTGCATTGATCACAAGTTCAAAAGAAAAGCATTGCAACGAAAGGAGAACTTGGTCAATAGATGCAAAGAATTGATAATTGGTTGACAAGAGATTATAAAGATCAGATTGAAATCCATTCTAGCTAACAACTTGCAAATAAGATATCATGACAAAAGGAGAGACTTTATTCATTATAAGCAATATTCTTTCTGTTACAATGAAGATTGATATCCTTTTTCATGGATAACATTTGTCAACTTGACTGTTGGCTTAAAGCTGACCTTGTTGATGTGCCTTGAAACACCAATTATTCATTCATTCATTCATTCATTCATTCATTCATTCATTCGGACCTTGTGCAAACAAGTTTTGGAGCATGAAATGTCAAAGTAAGTTCCATTTCAGCAAAGGTAATACAAGCTGGGATGTCGTCTGCATTGATTAGCAAACAATACAAGGCAATATTTTCAAGATTGCTAATAATGTCATTTCACCTTTTGTTGGCAAACAGAAGCAAATAACTTGCATGAAGGGGTTCAAGCTTTTTATGTCAAACTAATGTCAACCCTTAGAATGCTGAGTAATTTTCTAAAAATAGATTTTTTGTGTTATCTGCTTTCCAAAGTCTTAAATATTTGCTTAACTTTGTCTAGGAAAGATAATCAGAGTAGCAAACAGGTAAGATCACAGGCCAGCCGCCATTAAGCCGCCAAGTAAATTGGCAAGTAAAGGCGGCCTGGATCAAACCTGTTAGCATTAGCATGAAGTCGGTTCCTGGGGCCCGTTTTACTAAACATCTTACGGAAAATGTTTGCGTAAGTCATAATTGATAAACATGGATAGTATCTTCAATGAAAATACAATGTTGCAATGTGGCACTTCATTGGAAGCGTCTCGGAGAGATGATTCCAATGATGTGTCACTTTGCCATATTGCTTCGTCCAGTATTGAAATAAGAGGAATTGTTGTTTTAGACTTACGCAAATCTTAAGCGTAAACTGTTTTGTAAAACGGTACCCAGCACTATAAGGGTTAGTCTCAATAATGATCCGTGAACGAAGCTTTTTTCGTCATTTGGACATTTATCGTGCTTCGCTACGTCTCAAGTCCAACGTGATTTTTATGTTACAAAATTTCGAAAGACCGACTCAGTGCTTTTAACTTGCGATTTTTCGTTTTCAAAGGGACCAAAAAATAAACGGAAACTTGAAATACATACATAAATCATTTATGAATCGTCTCAGCCCACACAAGTATCCAGTACACCTCTTATATGCGAGTTACCTATCAAGAAACATCGACGATGCTCAAAAAAAAACAATCGCCGTCCATGTTGTTTACCACCGGCCGCGAGATTCCCACGGATATCTTGCGGGTCAAAGGTCATCGCATTATGTATACAGTTTGTGATGAAGTACGCGTCTTTCACCCTAAAGTCGAGTTGTACTAAGTTAAGCTCTCTTCACATACAGATTCGGAGAAGATATGCTTGGATAAGATGTCTTTTACAAACCAGCACTTGAAGCATAGTCCGTTATGGTTCTTCTATAATAACATCCTTGTTTTTGTTATCTATTAATTCGCTTATTTTGTTTAAGTAGGCCTATTACGTGATTGTAGTGTTACCAAAAATAAAAAAATATATATACTTTTTTTTTCAAAATGAACGGAAATCATTTCATGTTTTGTTTTGAATCGAATCTAACAGGAATAAGGATCATTTAACCCTTTCCCAAACAACAAATTTTCGACTGTTCCAAATTGAAAGAGTTTGCAGACGACATTTCAAAATATGATGAAATTGGAAAATAATCTTCTGATAGGGCAGAAAACATTGTGGGAAAAGGACAAACTGCTCGTCACAATCAATTGCTCCTTTCCCCACAATGTTTTGCACAGTATCTGCAACAAACTGGTCAAATCTCGTTATTGTTTGGGAAAGGGTTAAAAGTTTGATTTTTAAAATTGTGATTGGAGCGATATTTACGCCTAGCGTAAAACGCCTGACGTCAGACCGATAAAACTTGTAGTTGATTTCCTTAAAACTATAACAAACTATTTCCTTCACCTGTGTTGGATCGGTGATGTTCAGTCCTATGAACACCAAACATATATACTTACTGCAACTAGTGTTTAAAAATTTACTCATGAAGTATTACGTTGGGTGTTCATCGGGTACATGCTATCAGCAACCTGCATGTGAAAACCGCGTAACCAGAGCCTATCTATCACGTATTTACACAGTAGATTTAATGTCAAAGGAATAAAACAACACATTTTGACATAATGAATATTTTACTTAACACCTTCATAACAATATGTCGTTGCACAGTGTTTATAGTGCTTGAAGAAGGGGTGGGGATAAATAGTTCAAGCTTATTATCATCAATCCTTTACCAGACAACAAGAGGAATCTGTGGGTTTGTTTTGCAGACGACGTTATATACATGTGTCGTAAACCTCGCATCGGGTAACGAGTTTTATCGGGTTTGGGCTCTGGATAAAAATTGTCTAACTCGGGTTAAACAATAAGTTAGTCAGGATCACACCACTAGCTTTTAAATTAAATGACAATTAAGGTAGCTAGAGCCTTACAAGAAAAATAACAAAATCTTAAAAGGAAATAATAAAGATTTTAATCCCTTAAAGTTACAAAGTCAAGTTATTAAACCAAAATGAAACAAAGTGCTTTTCTCACAATGTTTCAAGTTCGGACATAAAGTGTTCAATAAAGTTCAATCAAATTATAAAGGATAAATTCACAAAGTCAAAACGATTAACTCTGTTCAAGCTTATCCATTATCATCAATTCCTCATCAGACACCATGAACAAGGAGGATCTGGGGTTTTTTTTTGCAGACGACGTTATATGCATGCAATATTGGTATATTAGGAGCAAGTGGTGCGCTGTGTTTCAAATGATATCAATTCTACAATTCATTCAAATTACGAACCTATAATGTCAACCTATTTACCAAATGTAGGACCTTTATACATGTACTTGAATCAGGCTTCTGTACCGAAATGAAATGTTGCTCATAAGAAGCGAATTTTCAATTAGTTACATTTATTTCAACTCCTTTTTAATTAAGAACTTTAATCTTTTGTTACAACAATTTGTTCCGCCTGTTGATCGCTGACATTTGGACTTCTAACAGGTGTTCAATGGAAGTATTCTTTTGGAAAAACTGCTCCTTTACAGACCGTTTCCCTGTGAATTCACATAACTTCCTACAAATACTACAACGAGTACACGCAGTGCATTCACAAACGGGACACTCCTTTGCAAAACAATAATTTGAACTCTGTATTTCACACTTGTCCATTCGATGCGTTAGCAATTGACTTAAATCTTTCTCTCCACAAGATCTCTCATATAGTCGCCTGTGATTGATTTCATAAGGGATCTTCCATATGGAAACAGAATTCTGTCCTACACGTCCACTACGCCTAACTTCTTGCCAGTACGAAAGTACACTTTTGGAAGCCCTCAATGAACGATCACTTCAATATCGGGTACGTTGACCCCAATTACCTACAGAACACGAATGGAGGAGGCAGGCGAACAGAATTCCTTTATTATCCATTTTTTGTTTGTTTCTTAGTCCTAGAACTGTGAAACATTTCCACGATCCTTCCCCTTGTGGCCTTAATACTGTCTTTGTATACTTGAATCAACAAACACCTTTCAAAGGAGGTCACACTTACCCAATTTGTCACTCGAGGCAAACCACCTAAACAAAGAAGACCAAAGGTATTTCAATTTGTGTCAGTATGACAATCAAAGACCATCACATTTGATTATTAAGTAAGAGAGAACAAATTTTGCCGAAAATAAGAAAATTAACGTCGAAACAAGTTTCACGGCATAATTGACCAAGTGCCATCGGCGTAATAGAGCAAAATTGACAGGTTAGTCTGATCAGAGACATAGATGTTATGATTGTAATCTATGTCTCTGGTCTGATAAAATATATTATCTCCATTTAAGTTTTTATTGAAATATAACGGAATACTATCATAATATATCAAGGTAACTTACAAAAGATTAATATGAGGGGGAAAATGTTCGCCCTCGATCTACATTACAGTGAGGGGACAAATGTGCGCCTAAACCCATTACTAAACAATAACCAAATTTACCGGTTTGTTGCAGACGACTCTAGAAAACATTGTGGAACATGGATAAATTGTTCTTAACGAGCAATTTATCCTTTTCCCACAATGTTTTCTACCTAATAGAAAGGTCATTTCCAATAACATCACATTTTGAAATGTCGTCTGCAAACCCTTTCAATTTGGGACGGTTGAACATTTAACGTTCGGTAAAGAGTTATACAAAAATGGGGGCAAATGTTCGTGGGGGGGGGGGCAACTTCCCGTATATCATTTCGCAAGTTTCAGCCAATGCGTTGAACTAAGTCTGCAAGAAGCGCAATTTAACTTTCCATGTATTTGGTTTCAATTAGGAAAAATGACGGCCTCAACTTTGTCTGGACTTCTCATTTTTAAAACAAGATAGTTAACACCGTCGAATTCCATAAATGAATCCATTGTTTCAAAAGAAGTAACAAAAACATATATAATCAGATGATGAAAATACTGTGGGAATTATTTTAGTCGAAGTACAGTATCAAGTGCTCACAAATAATGTACTCCCGCCAAACGCATACAACGTTACTAACAGTGATCGAGTGTAAATCGAGTGTTGACATGTATATCGGACCGTGTAACATAACCCAGAGCGAGACTTAGCATCCGGATGTTTCGGACTTTTACCTCAACGTTTGAAAGCAGGTTTTATGTGTGTGATTTAAATCAAAGTTTTGGATATTTATACAAAAGTGACACTTTTGAGACTTCACACATCGACAGATAAAAGGTTGATCTCCAAATCGGTATGTTTGATTTCATAATCCTTTGCATATTTATGGAATGATAGGTGGTTAAACATGCGCAGAAAATCTGTGCGCAAAAATCTAACGTAAAAATCACGATTGACTCTGGACTCGAAGGCGTCAGTCAAAATAGCAATAGCCTTCGAGACCAGTTATCTGGACTATATAAGGGTTAAACTACCAGGGGTCAATATAAAAGCACCCACCAACAAAACGATTCTTTTGTCTGCATATTTCAAGCTGGATTGTCCATTAGCTGTGATGACAAAAAATGTATCAATCATAAAAAAAGCACATAAATATGTGTGAAAGTGAGTGACTATCTCAGTGGGTAGACATGTACAAAATTACATTTCTACAGGGGGGTCATTGTTTTATTGTTATTAAATAGTGGTATTAAATTTAAGATGTTTGGTGAGAGACCTTTGGTACCATGATGTTTCATTATTCATTCATTGCAATTTCTTCTATTATCACAGATCTAAATCAAATTTTCAATAAGTAAGCATGTGTTCAATTTGAAAGCAAGAGCTGATGACAAACAATAACAGAAGAAAACTACATATCCACTATTATTTTAAGCAATTGATCCTTAATGTCACAGTGGATATATTTTAGCCTGTGAATAATTCACATCTATATGCTCATCTGAATTATCATAATATGCATTAAATGACATTAGCTGTTGATGTGCCTTATAACAGCATTCATTCATTCATTCATTCATTCATTCATTCATTCATTCATTCATTCATTCATTCATTCATTCATTCATTCGTTCATTTGTTCATTCATTTGTTCATTCCCTTTTATTTCAATAATGGGTTAGGCAACATTGCATAGTAACACATCATTTGACACTTCCAATGACATGTCACATGGTAATATTGTGTTTTCTTTGAATATACTATCCATGCTTATCAGTTTAAACTAAGGCAAATATTTTTATCAAGTCGTTTAGTAAAACGGTACCCTAGTGTTGTAATGAGCATGCATGGAGTCATTGGTTAACCCATTACAAACAATAACTACATATGAACAGTTTGTTGCAGACGACTCTAGGAAATATTGTGGGAAAAGGAGAAATTGCTTGTAATAAGCAATTTCTCCTTTTCCCACAATGTTTTCTGCCCTATCAGAAGATTATTTTCGAATTTCATCACATTTTTAAATGTTCTCCGCAAACACTTCTCATTTGGGACAGTCGAAAATTTAGTGTTTGGTAAAGGGTTGATAGAATAAGAGAGTGGGGGTGTGGCAGGATACTTCATATATATTTGTTAAAGGTGGGGAGATGGACCACCCCAGTTCATTAACCCATTACCAAACAATAACGACATTTGACCAGTCTGTTGCAGACAACTCTGGAAAATATTGTGGGAAAAGGATGAATTGCTCTTAACAAGCAATTTCTCCTTTTCCCACAATGTTTTCTAGCCTAACAGAAGAATATTTTCCAATTTCATCATATTTTGAAATGTAGTCTGCAAACTCTTTCAATTTGGGACAGTCCAAATTAAGGTGTTTGGTAAAGGGTTAATGTGAGTTATCTTTCATTTTTGGAAGATCGTTATTTCAAAGGGTCTTGGGTTAGATTCCTATAGCAAGCAGGATCCACCTTGTTTTCATGAATCAGTATTCAGGGCAAGACATTTAATATGTGTTTTGTATCTTCATATCAGAATCAAGAGTAATTTATGCTAGTTGAAAAAAAGTTGTTTTGCAATCACTAAAAAAGAATGAATTTAGAATTAAAGAAGAAATTCGTTTCAATTTTATGACATTGAAATTTTTTCTAATTCTATTTCATTTTTCTATCATACTAGGATTTTCTTTTTCGCCATTACAAATGACTGTTAAGAAGCTTTGTTATAGGATGCACAGAAATTGGTTGTTAGTTTAGATTGTTTATAAATAAATAGGTACCTATGCTTCATTTATGATATGGCACGGAGGAGTTATCAACATTAAGTTGACTTAATTAAATCATAAGTGCAAAAGTCCATCTAAATAAAAGCATCCTGTGGTTAAGATACGCTCGTAGGGGTTTTATAGAGGTGTCGACCGTCTGTCTTTAATAAAATATACGACTTTCAAAATAGCTCCTGCTGCGGGATTATGGGATATTAAAAGAAATGAGTGAAAGTAATTTGTCGACTGTCGAACGATGCTTTTAACTTCTGTGCCTTTTCCAAGTAATATTGCGCAGATGAAATGCTATAAATAATCAGAAATAGTATCAATTTATGATTATGAATAATTCATTGATAGACATTAAAAATCATTGTTGAAAAATAATTTTTTTCATTGTAAGCAATTTTTTTCCCCACAATTCCTGTTGCTTGCAGTAGCCTTCATTGAATATTTCCTTGTTAAGTGAAAGGGTTTAATGGAGAATTTTTTTTTTTTTAATGTATTTGTAGAAATATGACATTTCGGAAGGTATAAGAAATTAATGTGTTGAAAGCATCAGTGATGTTGAAATTTATTCCACTTGAAGAATTGACATTGAACAGTTCCATCTTATAAGACACATTCAGTTTGCATTAAATTGTATTAATAAGATTGCTGGGAAAGAGAAAAGGATTTGCTCTTAAAGAGAAAAGTTTGTGTCTATGTCAATAAGTTTGTGTAACAGCATAAACACTTTATATCATGTCTTTAAGTGGCTCGAAATTTTGTGTAGCATCAGTGATAGATCAAATAAACTAGTCATAAATCTCAATTCTCTGAAATAAGAGCAGTATTTCTTGGGCATCAGTGTCTTTTTTTATAATTGCTTCTAATATCTCCTAATGGTATTATTCAGATCAGGGAATGAGTTGATTCCATATGTTCTCTGAATTATCAAAAGTCATTAAACCAGTTTTAAATGCATCTAAATGTACCATTAAAATTTGTTTTGTGTCTCATTTGATTTAATAAGCAATCCTCCGCCCGAAAATGTTTGTATAGATTCATTTTCATCCATTAATCTTTGAATTTAAGTAAAACAAGGTTATTTTGAGAACATTTAAAGACATTAACATATCCTATGCAACTGGTAGCTTTCTGTTTAAGTCCTGAGTTAAAAGTTTTTTTAATTGATAAATAACAAACTCATGAATCTATTTTAAGGGTTCGATGCAAGACTATAGTAAGTACTTCACATATGTGAAGGACTTACTATAGTCTTGCATTGAATCTTCACATATGTGAAGAACTTACTATAGTCTTGCATTGAATCTTCCTATATGTGAAGGACTAACTAGAGTCTTGCATTGAATCTTCACATATGTGATGGATATACTGTAGTCTTGCATTGAAATTTCACATAGTTGATGGACTTATTATAAGTCTTGCATTGAATCCCCACATATGTGATGGATATACTGTAGTCTTGCATTGAAATTTCACATAGTTGATGGACTTATTATAGTCTTGCATTGAATCTTCACATATGTGATGAACATACTGTAGTCTTGCATTGAATCTTCTGTTATGTGAAGGACTAACTGTAGTCTTGCATTGAATCTCCACATATGTGATGGACATGCTGTAGTTTTGCTTTGAATCTTCACATAGATGATGGACATACGGTAGTCTTGAATTGAATCTTCACATAGATGATGGACATACTGTAGTCTTGAATTGAATCTTCACATAGATGATGGACATACTGTAGTCTTGAATTGAATCTTCACATAGATGATGGACATGCTGTAGTCTTGCATTCAATCATCTTATATGTGATGGACTTGCTATAGTCTTGCATTGAATCTTTACTTGTGAAGGACTTATTATAGTCTTGCATTGAATCTTCTTTTATGTGAAGGACTTACTATAGTCTTGCATTGAATCTTCTTTTATGTGAAGGACTAACTATAGTCTTGCATTGAATATTCACATATGTGAAGGACTTACTGTAGTCTTGCATTGAATTTTGACATATGTGAAGGACTTGCTATAGTCTTGCATTGAATTTGCACATTTGTGAAGGATTTACTATAGTCTTGGGGGGCCTCCGTGGCCTAGTGGTTAGAGTACAGAACTTGAAAACACATGGCCCCTCTCCGCGTGGGTTCAAATCCTGAGAGGGATATGGATTTTCATGAGAGGCAGTCTCCCAACTGACTTACGGAATGCCGATGGTTCTACCCACCTTAACCAGCCCCTATGGGCAGTTGAGCATGGGGTCTTCCTCCATCATTAAGAGTCGGGCATCGCTACATAACTGAAATAATGTTGATGTGATGTAAAACCCATATAAAAAAACAAAACAAAAAACTATAGTCTTGCTTGGAATCTTCTTGTATGTGAATGACTTACTATAGTCTTGCATGGAATCCCCAGTTTGTCCTCAGTTAATGCATCAAAACATTGTAACAAAAGAAAGATTGGTTGTAACCAAAGATATTAAGGTCATGTATTGCTTTTCTTTCCAGTTATCTTCCTGTTTAACTTACATTTATATTTCCATCTGCAATGATGTTTTAGGAAGGCTTTTTTTTTTTTTCAAAGCCTTCCTTTGCTGCATTGGTACAAAAAAACTTCAATGGAGAAATTTATTAGCCACTTTTCTACACGATTGTTTCTTTTGACACACCTTCAACAAACAAAAAAAAATCCAAAAATGGCTGCAAGCATAAATTGCTTGTTACATGCAATTTCTCTCCTTTTTTTAAAAAAAAAAGTAGGATCAACTGAAAACTACCAAGGAAATGTTATTTATAATTGCCAATTTCTGTTGTCTGGTGTTACTTTCGATTTGGACCAATCACACAAATTGTAATGAGGGAATGAATTAATCTTCTCGGATCTGTTTCTCATTTGACTGTCAGGAAGGCCTCTAAACAATAAACAGTGACAATTGTTTACAATCTTCTGATGGATATATGTGTTTTCTTTTGCTCCGGGTTTTGCCTACCTTGGTTAATAATTGCATGTCTCATAAAAGGGTGATATATTGGCTTGCTGTTTAGAGATAAAATGCTTTTGTTTAACCCTGTACCAAGACATGGTTTTTTTGTCTGTGTTTTAAATTGAATGATCTTGGAAATTGGACAGAAGAAGAAGAATGATTTAATTCTGAAGAATTTGAAGATCTACTTAAATAAGCAGTTTATTTCTTTTATTTCATTTCCTCTAAAACTTTCTTCAGTAGATCAGTCAATTCTTTTGTATATTACTGCTTTTTCTATCATATCAAATGAACAGAGATCCTCATGTTATAATCATAGCATAGCCATTAGTTGAAAGATGAAATTAATGAATAATGCTAGATAAAATTAATGAATAATACTATGAAAGAACTGATAGAATAATGTTGATGTGATGTAAAACCCATATTAAAAAAAAATGGTATTTCAGAAGTAATATTATTTTTATGCCTAAGTACATGTATCATGTATGTGCTTTCATTATCTTGTAAAGCACTTTTGAACATATGTCTAATTATGATAAGAGTGCTATATAAATATGGTGTATAATAATAATAATAATCATAATAATGATATATTATTAAAAGGATTAGATGTAAAATTAGATGGTACCATAATTATACACATGTGAAAACAATTCTTAAAAGATCCAAAATGTTGAGTGGGATAAAAAAAAGTTAATGAAGAATATACAGCTTGTCCATTCCTTGGCATGATTCTTAATCGACAACATTATGTTTCACTACAGTCCTGTTTTTCAAATAATTTTTCTCTATTTTTCCTTGGTTCGTAATGACTTTGGGATACCTTCCAACTTTGCCAAACGGTTCGTTACTGAAAAATTAATTGGCAAGGTGTATTGAACCATTGTTTCCTTATTGATGATATTAACAAATTTTGATTCTCTGGTAGAGTATTATTACCTGTAACATTCCAGCAGACAACTCAGACCTTTTCTCATCTGTAAATATGGCCCTGTGTAAAAGATTCAAGATCTGGTCATGAACAGACATGAACAACAAATGGGTGTTCATGAACACAAAGCTGTTTATGACTTGTTAATGAATTTCAAGAACTTGTTCATGAATTTCAAGAACATTTTCATGGACATCAAAAACAGATTCATGGTATTTTGAAATATAAAAACACAAATTTTAAAACAATGGATTGATGATAAAATGTGTTGGAATTTTCTGTATGAAACAACAATAAAAGGTGACTTTTGGTAATGAGTAAACAATGATGTAAAACACTTCAGTCGAAAAATTCAGAGTCTCATTTGGTAAGTCTCCTTTTCAAATGTGGAAACTGTGGAAGAAGGGTTTGTCTCTACGCCAAGGCAAATTCCAAAATGTGTGATATTAACATTATAGAAAGGATAGGTTATTATGAAGAACAAAAAAAGAAATACGAGCGGTAAAAAAAGATTATTTTGAGAGGTGTCAGAAATGGTGATGTGCGCGGATACGCTATATACAAAAAACAAAGTAATTTGTTAGACCTTTTCTTCTTGCTGATAGAAACATCAGCAAATGACTTAAATGACCCATCGATAATATTCTATTTGACTTCTTTTCTTTAATGATGTTGTATTGTTTCACAAGGTATTTAATATGGATAAAGAAGAACGAAAAGTCGCTTGATAGGCTTATATACTTTCATATTGTTTTGATTTGTGATGTGTTAAAAGAGTACAAGTTGTCTTAATGGTAGAAAAGGATGTATAACAAAAGGAAACAATTTGTTAACCCTTTCCCAAACAATAACGACATTTGACGACTTTGTTGCAGACGACTTTGGAAATGTCGTCTGCAAAGTCTTTCAATTTGGGACATTCGAAAATTTGTTGTTTGGTAAAGGGTTAATCCTTACCTCAATACTTGCAACATGACATTGCAATTCCATTCACACTGGATGAATTCTATTTATTAAAGTCGATGGAAATGATGAAAATAAAAATTAACTTCACATTATTTGCTTCTTTTCACAGAGTGTTAAGTAATGATTTTATTGTATAAAGTATGCAATTCTATCAATGACACCATTTGCAAATGAGAAGAAATGAAATATAAACCCATCTTCTATAAAATATAAACTACAAATGAATTTTTTTAAAATATTGTGATAAGATAATTTGTTTTTCATCAGTGAATGATCTCTTTGTTGCAATCTTATTGTTAATTAATGAAAAAGTTATTATCGATACAATGTCATATTGTCTTGTACATTGCTAAAGAGCATAGAAGAACCTCATTTCCTTTACTGTACTCAAAATCACCCCACATTGACTTATAATGTTTAGTATGAAAATGAGGGAAAGCGATATACTGCCGTGAAAAAAAACAAAGTAATTTGTTAATCTCATTAGCAGGAAGGAACAGGTATTCTGTTTCATCCATACAAATGTAAAGATCATTAATTTTGACTTTTGACGAGATCCTTTGAGTGATACCTGTGAATAGTTGCTGGCTTGCGGTGATGAATACAAAAAACCTAAGGAAAAATCATTTTCGTGCCGGTATTTCTGTAATATTCTGTGATCGCTATTCGTTGTTATTCCGCGTTCATCAGAAGCGATCATAAAGTCAGGTTGGTGTATCTCCAAACTGATTATAATGGGGAAGAATAAGTGATGGGTTTTGCGGATTTTTTTGTATGCGTGTGTCCTGAACTGATTCCTTCATAATTAAAGGTGCTTTTTCACAGAAGAGACAATTTGAAAGTTAAATCAAAATGTTGTTGATTTATTTTTTTGTATGCATGTGTCCTGAACTGATTCCTTCATAATTAAAGGTGCTTTTTCACAGAAGAGACAATTTGAAAGTTAAATCAAAATGTTGTTGATTTATTTTTTTGTATGCATGTGTCCATAACCATTACCTTCTTATAGACTATATTAAAAGTTTATTGAACAGAGAAGAGAAAATTTGTAAGTCAAAGTCAAATGCCGTTGAAACTACAGTTTTTGTACAGTTGTTTGATATACAATTAAAAGTAGCTATTGAAAGCATGATTAATTCAGGAAGCGTCAATTTATCTAAGTATATATAGTTTATATGCTGTAGATTGCAAAAGCTATGTCATGCTTTTGGATAAGAATATATGTTAATTCACGGTATACACACCTTAAATAATTAAAAACATTCTAATTTTGCTTCCAATGACTTTTCTAGATGTGAATATATTCTCAATTTGGTCCTGTCTCAAATTTCATAATGAGGAAATGGGTTAATCAGATGATTTCTGAGGTAAGATCTACCAATAGCCCAGGAAGGCATAATTCAGTGGATTAGAGAATTACAAGTATAGACAGATTTACAGACGGAGTAAAAAAAAAGATATGGTGAGAATTTTCACACTGGAAATAATTATAAGAGAGACAACTGAGAGCCGATTGGTTGAAAAATAAGGGAAGGCTGAAGGATATAAGCTCCACCTTTGCATATTGGGTATGGGACGTATAGTATCCTATTATTTGGAGCTGTAAAACTTATCTCATTACATGTATTGTTTTGACATAGATACATTTGAGAAAGATGCAATATGAGAAAAGAAGATACAACTTGATTTGAAGTTCTAATGATCTCGATTAATATTGCTAAAACAGAATAATCATTTTTCCAATTAGTTTACCTATCCTAGCAGAGAGTTATTTTTCTAATGTAATAGAAATTTAAATTGTCTTCTGCAAACTTTTAACATATATTATATATAATACCTTTTTCCTTTATTAACAGTTTTATGATTTGTCTACATGAAAACAAGAGGGTTCAATGCATTACTGTAGTAAGTCCATCACCATTGTGTTACTCCTTCACATTATGTGAAGCAATTACTATAGTATTTTACTGAACCTTTTAATACTAGACAATTAATTCAGTGGGAAAGAAAAGTTAATATTGGCAGAAATCAGTACTACTAAAGAAAGGTGTATCTTTCAGGCAGTTTCATCCTTTGTCACTGTGGCTTCATAACCCTAATAGTGCTGGAACCGACTTCATGCTTATGTAAACAGATTAGATCCAGACCAGCCGCCAAGTTAACTGGCGACTAACCTTTGATCTAACCTATTTGCTACTCTGAGTATCTTTCCCTCATCAAAATTAAGCAGATATTTAAAGTTTTGGAAAGCAGATGACACAAAAATCTTTTTTTTGGAAAATAACCCAGCATTCTAAGGGTTAATTCATATGCTGCAAATGTAACAAAACAAAGAATATGAAGTAATTGGTAAACAGCACAAGGTTGGGTTTGAGGCTTTCTGGCAACCCAGAAGCTCTAACTTGATGACGGGCAATTCATTAATTCTGGAGATTTGCATGGGCTTCTCTTGTTACACAATATACCTATTCCCAGTAACAGGGTTTCTCTCCATTCTTTTTTCCCTGGGTCAACCAGAAAGAGGGACCAAGTAGTCTATTTTTTTTTTTTTATAAAGAATTTATTTTATGTATGATACTTTTGTCCCACAGACTTAAAAGGAAAACATTCTTGACTGCTAATTTAAAGAAAAACATTAAGCCTAACACTTGTGTGTTTCATTCTTTCAATTTTTAATACTATTCAGTCTGAAAACTCTTTCAATTTGGGGCGTCGAAAATTCTGTGTTTGGTAAAGGGTTAACCAAACTTCTTAAATCCATAAAAGCAAGACTTTGCTATATTGCATTGTCCTTTACAGCAAGATGCAAGTCATGAAAGCATAGAAGCATTCTGTATAAAGCTCATTTTTTGTCTACTACACCAGTTAAAGATCATCATTTATATTTAATAGTGACTGTAGAAAAGGAGTTATGATTATTGCAATGTATGTAGGCTGATTTTGTTTGGCACTTTATGCCGTTCGTGCAAAGTGCCTGGTTTTTGCTTGACGTGGTTCGCTTTATGGATAGACCTTATGAATATTTCATCAAATCGGAGTGATAAACATCAAATAACAAGCAGGAATTAAAAAAGAAATGTGTGTAACGACTTAAGCAGATCCGCGGAGTCTCCGTGTTAATACATGACAGTTGTCAGTAATTGCTTCTTTCTCTCTCGTGTTTTTTCACTATATTTAACCCTTGACTATATATCACAATGGAACATTTAACCCTTTACCAAACGGCACATTTTCGACTGTCCCAAATTAAAAGAGTTTGCAGGTGACATTTCAAAATGTGATGAAATTGAAAAATTAACATCTGATAGGGCAGAAAACATTGTGGGAAAAGAAGAAATTGCTTGATAAGAGCAATTTCTCCTTTTCCAACAATGTTTTCCAGAGTCGTCTCTAACAAATTGGTCAAATGTTGTTATTGTTTGGTAATGTGTTACAGAGTAAAAAACAAGGGAAGGCATAGATTGTTGTTGAGTTTTGCAATTTGAGAAAACTGGTATGTTTCATTGCAACTATCTGTTAGTCTTTCAGCGCTTTACAGACCTGCTGCAAATGAATTGAGATTTTTGATTGATAATAAGAAATTGCTTTTGATAGTAAATTTTCCATTTGCTAAGTATTATTTCTATTCTAGCAGAGGAATTTTGTCTAAATATGTCAAGGCTTTTAATTGCTGCATGGGAAGCTTTTTAATTTTTGAACAATACATTATTCAAAATTGTTCATGGTGACATTTATTATGCATATTTGTGCTTTTTGCTCAATTTGGTCTTTTTCTATCAAAGAGAGTTTCCATCTCAAGAATCTGTTTACTCCAGATGTTTTAGATGTGTATTTCCTTTGCAATTTTTTTCTGTCTTCTCTTATCCCTACTTTATAGATACTGAGTACATTTATATAGTCGAAACATTTCTAGCTAGAACCAAGAATAAGGATTGATCGAATTATGTCTGACATTGACTCTATTTACTATCAAATAATAATGTTCCATAGATGTAAAAAATACGAAATTGATCACTTTGTGTCCTTGTTGTTAGAGTTCAGAACTTGAAATCACACGGCCCTTCTCCACTTGGGTTCAAATCACCATAATGTTGACATGATTTTAAACCCATATAAATAAGAACTTGATTAAGGGAGACCCTCTCTCATGGCAACTGTGCAGCAAATAAAGGGAAGCTCTGAGGGTCCTGCATGGCCCAGTGGTTAAGTTGGTACACTTAGAACTCTTGGTCTAGGGTTCAAGCCCCACTGACACCTTTGGTTTCGTGGAAGTGACCTTTGGCAAGTTACTTCAGAGCCATAGCCTAGAACTGGTGGATCCAGGAATGCTGTTACTTAACTGAAAATGTTGATGATTATGGAGATAAACGCCATACAAAAGAAGGAAGCTGTGAAAACTGAATTGATAAAAGGGTGAAAATGTATCTTACTTGGGTGAAAATAGGCTGGAATATACATTGTCTATTCTCCTATAAAGCCATTATTCAGAAGTGTAAATTGATAAATTTCTACGGCATTTTTAGCATCGCCATGATTTCGGTGAGCATGTGTTTCTTTGTTTACAATGCATTCTTGGTGTAACATTACACCCATGTCCATTCTGTATTGCAGATCACCTGAAAATTGTTTGTCTATGGTTTCTGCCTGTGAAACCAGTTAATGGGCATGTACCCTTCCATATCATAATGTGTCAAATAGGTTGAGCTGTCTGTTTGACTTTCCTTTTGTACTGATACATGGTAGAGCAGTGGGAAATCAAAAGGAACTATACGAGTTAGTCGGTCTGTAGCAACATTCTTCCACATTTTTCAAGATATCACAATGAAATTTGAAATACATCATTACCATGAAGGCTGATGTGCAAAATACAATTATTGTCTTTGGATGGAGATATAAGTTATGAGACCTTGCTTAGCCGTAAAAACTGTTATGACAATGATAATACCTAGCTTATTTAGTTTTTTTTAGTCCATTTAGTTTTCAATTAAAGTTATAAGAATTGGTTAAAATTTCCTTTTTCTTTTAGGGATTTTTTTAAAAAATTTATTATTATTTCTTGTCGATCAGAAGCACCTGCCACAAGAACAAAAATATCTGCAACATTAACTAAAGAAGTACCTTTTGACCATCTGAATGCCCCAAAGATGACATTCTCTTACCATCAAGTTATTCATAACTTATGAAACATGAAAAAAAACTTTTAAGACAAAACTTAGAATTTAGAAGTTATCTTATTTACCACTTGATTTTTTCTCCAAAATTCCTCTTCTCCAAGCTATGCAAAAATGTCTTGTATGTAAATTATTTCCCACCATTTCATATTTGTAGGAGTATGAATTGAATGAAAGAAATGTCTTTCAATTGAAGATATGTTATATATATTAGATAGATTGTGCAGAAGTAATACCATGAAATCTGTATCATATCTTAAATACATGTATAATGAAGCACATTTTCTGCATTAATTCTATTAACAGATTAAATCTTTTCGGTCTCCCTTGCCTATTTGTCAGAGTACTGAACTTAAAAAACCTGCATTTCTCTCTGTGGATTTAAATCCTAGTAGCAGTATTTTCGTTCTTATGCATTTTCATAAAAAAAATATTTGCTTTGTACAAATCACAAAGTTGCTCTTGTCTTTATCAGGATATTTTGGTGTTAAAAGAAATGCTATAAATCACTCACAACATGAAGAAAATAGCTCATTCCATTTATAATTTCATTGATTAATGAATAGTAGACCAATATGATTACAACAATAATTGAATTAATATTCTATTTGTAACAATTGAATTCTCGTACTTTCCATTCATTATTAATGAGATGTTCGCACATTCATTATAGGAATTCATCGTTACAATAGTTATGATTGCTCTGGAATAATTAAGGGATATTTATTAGAACAAATTTGATCATGCGCTTCCTAATTGAAGAACATTTCAATGACAACCTCCATTTGTCTTTTCTAAAAATATAATGAGTAGCTTTGAGAATCCTGTTTGGATTATTTTGATGAATCTATTTTATCTCTTAATTCGATAGTTAAGGTGTCAAACTTCTTTGGTAACAGAGAACAATAATTATTGTCTCAACACTGCTACAAAGAGAGAAAGTCGCCACAAGGAGTTATTTTTACTTTGGCCACTTGGCCTCTCCTCTAAAAGATAGTATCGTTTACCCTCATTTAATATCATTGCCTGATAATTTTTTGAATTTGCACAAGTCTTTTAAAAATTGCTATTTAAAGAAATAGTATGGAACTTTAAATGCTTAACTCTTTCGCCGCTAATATCGCCAATCAGTGACTTGCTGTCAAGTGCCACTGTTGCCAATCAGCAACTGAAACATTTTGGTTCTGAAATGTTTGTTACCATATTTTCCTATGTGGAGTCAAGGTCAATGTAATTTTAAGGTCATCAGATCAGACTGCACGTTGTTAATTATTTTATTGTTCATGAGAGTGTACTTGCAACCTTTGTTTAAAGTTTCAACTTCGTTTACGATACCATAAACAGATACAGCCTATTTTCTATGATTTCCAGGAATTTAATTGGCATTAATTGAGAAGATTGTTTTCCAAGAAAAGTAGTAGTGAAAGAGTTGAATTGAGGTTTCAGTACAATACTATAGTAAGTGCTTTTTGTGAAGGATTTACTTAAGTATTGCATTGATCCCTTGAAGTGATCTATGCTGCATTAGCTATCGAAATTGATTGACTTGGGGTAAATGAATTAAGCCTTCAATGCTTTCAGAAAGGTCAGGCCAAATTCTGATTCTCGATACACCGTTTGGTGCATCTCCACAGCTGATGATGGATTAATTCTGTCATTTTGATATACCTGAGATGAAGTGGAGTCCAGTGTTTATGTACATAATCAAAATAGTGGCCCTGCCTGATTAGAGGTCAAACAGATTAGCTTCTACTGGCAGGGCAGTTCATCAACTTGTATCTTCAGGTTAATCAGGTGATGGTCAATAATCAAACATGTACTTGAAGTAAAATATAAGTGTTTTGATGGTAATGGTATTTTTTTTTTAAGCAAATTGAATGGAAGTTATCATTGTACCATAGCATATTGAGGGTTCAATGCAAGACTATAGTAAGTGCTTCATGTTCATGTGAACCCTGGATATTTAAGTATTTCCCCCAAAAAGTAATTCAAGAAACAAATACATTGTCTTACCAATAATAGGTAGAAATCATTGTAACAAATGGATGAATTGTTCGTCATGAGAAATTTATACAGATTTTGGGATTTATTCTTTAAGCGGTTGTACGCGTATTGGCTTCATATTGGATAGTTCACAAGATTTCTAGCAATTCTTTTACTGTCTTGAATACTTAATTCTAGGATGAAAGCATGAAATACAGGTGGATAAAAGGAGGAAATGGAATATGATAGAGAAAAGGTTGGATTTAGTGCTGAAGATGTAGCAATTTGTAAATAAATAAACTCCTATGATAAGGGTCATAGAAAAGTCATATGCCTTCACCTCATGCCTGACTTGTGTGCATAATTAATGTTCTTTCTCCAAAAGTTTTTCAACTAAACCGCATGTCTGTAACATGCAATTTAAAAAGATTCTTGTGATATGAAAAGAAGGTGATTGGTGCTATCAATTCCTTCCTTTTTCCGCTGTTATTTCTAAATGGTTTTGAGGATTTATTGTAACTATCACACCATTGTTTAAATGTATACAAGTTCATAGATTTTCGATGTAATTGTATTTCAAGGAAAAAGGGGAATTGCCAATCTGCAGATATCTATGATTGCCCATTAGTGTTGGTGATTTGTTCTTTGATACATGATCAACTCTTTCCTTTATATACACAGACTTAAACATACATGTACCACTCACTTGATCCAATATGAGGGAATAGATGAGCCCTATCTTTGATTTGGAGACATCTTCTGACAAGGTTACTTATTGGCAACTATAATACAAAGTTTTTATTAAAGTGATTTGTTCTGATGAATTACTGCCACTATTTTGGTAGAAATTACAAAAATACAAACAGGAAATTTTGATCAATATAATAATTGTACCCACTGAATGAAATTGAAAAAATAACACTTCTAGAAAAGTTCTTTAAGTGGGTGCAAACGACATTCAATTTGTTGGATAGAAGATATTGTTAGAAGCAGAGAAATTACCTGTACAAGGAGCCTTTTGTTTTTCAAACTTTTAAGACAGAAATAGTTCTGCTGCCTGCATAGCTTGTAATGGCTGGTTATTAATTTGGTCAAGGGGTTAAATGAGGTGTACAGGTGCATGGGGGATTAATTTGGAAGGTGAGGAAAGTTGAATGTATGCTATTTAACTCTAAATGACCTGAACATGGTCTTTGGCTGACCGCTTTCTAATAGAAGTTTTGCTGCAGACTACAATTAAACTATCATGTTTTCTTAAAAAGTAAATGGTCTGATGAAGTAAGTGATAAAAAAGGGAAAACAGAAAGGAAAACATTGATGAATTATCGCATTTTGTTTCACTATTTTCATAAAGTTATCTGCATCAATATACCTCAGAGGTAAAAAGATAATAAGAAATCTTGAGTGTAGTTGTATCCTACTAAGCTGCAGACAATAATTATTGTTGGAAATATTTATGAAGTACAGTCATGTAATATTAAAAATTTCTTCCAAGGTTTTTATCTTGTCAATATTATTTTTTCTTGTGTCAAAAGAGCACTTTCACTTTTTGTCACAATTTCTAAAACTGTGATAGACTTAAGAACGATGAACTACATGTATTTGTTTTCTAATAGAAATATTGACAATGACAAGAATTTTCGTTTTGGTCACAAAGGTTTATACCCGGTAATGCATAGCAAAATGTTATTTGATATTTATTGATTGCTTTGATTTCAAGTTGGTCTAGTATTAACATTTTAAATAACTGATTAAAAAAGTGAAATTTATATTGCATGATAATCAATTAAATGTTGTCACAAATGAAGCAACATGTTTTCTAGACTGTTGAAGAGTGTAACTGCTAGGTCTTCAGGTAGAACTCTTATTAACGGCCTCCATGGTCTAGTGGTAAGATTACAGAACTTGAAATCACATGGCCTCTCTCCACATTGGTTCAAATCACATTGATGGCATTTTGATTTTCATGACAGGTAGTCTCCCGACTGACTTATGGAATGTCAATGGTTCTACCCGACTTGACCAGCCTTTAAGTATGGGGTCTTCTTCTATCATTAAGATTTGGGCATCGCAACACAACTGAAAAAATATTGATGCTATTTTAAACCCAATTAAAACGAAAAAATAAAAACTGTCATTTTCTCTCTCGTTTCAGGACTATGTGAGATGCGGTGTTGCAAGTAAAGCAAGTAAAGATATCCTTCTTACAGGTAAGTTAATTATCCATTCTTTTATTCCCTTTTAAAGTCTTTTGAAAGTCTTGTTTTTAAACTGCATGTCTCAACCGTTCTATTAAATTCTTTAATCATAAACCAAATCAATGGAAAGTCATGTCTATGGGACAATACTCAGCGTCAAGGGAATTTTTTTTGATTTTTAAATCTATTGCCATACAATTTGCAGCAACCTTTAAAAATATTGTGTTTCTTTCACAGGTTTCTATGACCATGCACCCTTGTCATTGTATAAGACTACGGCCATACTGCCTTGTTGGCTCACTCACTTTCCGGTTTATAGCCGATTCTCCTCTACAGATGTTTGGGCTTGGCTGCCAAGGCTTTCACAAAGTCCTCTTCTCCACTCCTCTAATACACATCTCCCATACAATACAACATTTTTATTACACAGTAGGAGAAAGTGTACAGATAATTGGTATATTTTGCTTTCCTATGACTGAACAACCTTGCTTTATTAGATTTCAATTACAATACAACTTTTTGTTAGCAAAGTAGGAGAAAGTGTATGGATGATGGTGAAGCCGTGTTATTGTATAGGACTATAAACATTAAAACTTGCTATATTACATATTTTCATTACAAAACTGTTTTGTTATAGAGTAGGAGAAAGTGTATGGCAAGTTGATATATGTGTTTGGCCTTTGACAAACATCCACTATGTAGGTTAAAACATGACAAATGTTGTCTCTCTTTTACAGGTTCCTATGACCATACAGTGAAACTGTTTGATACTAGACTGGGTGAGAGTGTTCTGACAGTCGACCATGGTGCTCCAGTGGAAAGTGTACTTATGTACCCAAGTGGTGGGATCTTCATATCTGCAGGTCTGTATAGTAACACCGGGCTTAACCCATATACTGTAGTTATAGCTTCACAATTGTGGGATCTACATATCAACAGTTCTGTAATGTACCGGTAATACGGCAATCTGAATTCATCTGGTTTATCAAATGAAAACACCTCTGACATAATAAGGAAGCAGCCATATTGTTCTTCCAATACTACTTTCATCAAACTTTTGTTTTCATTTATAGATCTTAAATGTTTTATCTAAATAGTCATATAATTTGATTAAGGGAACAGATTTTTTTTACAACTTATAATTTAACGATAATGTATGAGTTGCCGACCAAAAGTATTGATTAAAAATGATGTTCAACATTTCCATATACATTAAACTATTCAGCGTCGACGCTCACAGGAAACGTGTTATTAGCCTGGGACACATAACACAAAAATTGTAACCCTACACTAATGTACATGCGATTTCTCAGATCACCGAAATACCCGAGCAGTTAAGGTTGGTGATGCCGGGCTCAACACATATACTGTTGTAATTTGTGGTGGTATTACTGCAGGACATGTATTTTTGTTGAACCCTCGAAACGTAAGGCAGTGATATCTTTGATTGGACGTACCTTGATTGGACTTACCCTAATGGGACGTCTTTGGTTGAACAGTCTTTGAGTGGGAGACTTTTTTTCGGGTTTTTTGATGGGACATTTTTTATCAGAATAATATGCCTTGGTCTGAACATCTGAAGGATATATAGGGAGAGTTTTTGTGTTCAACATCACTTGTTAAGTTCTGTCAATCTTGTGATGGGGTTCTTTTTTCTGTTTTTTGATTTCCACTTGTCTTACATACCCATATTCTGGGTCATATTAATGTTTCAATTTTTACGAGTTGAATGACTGTGTGATTTAGTTTGACAAAAAGACATTGTTCTGAGATAACAAGGATAGACCTCTAACTATTGTTGATTCACCAAATGTCTACCAAGAAATTTAGATAACATGAAGCAAGTGTGTCTTCAACTTAGTAAATGCCTTACCCTTTCACACATCTATGATGTTGCTAATCGTTAGATTTGATTTGCTATGATGAATCGGATGGGTACCTACAATAAAGGTTTTTAATTGGAGATAAGAATGCATGAGTGAAAAATGTTGATATATCAAGAGCCATGTCTGCCCCTGTGTAAATAGCCTGCATATCCTTTGTCAGTTTGAAGATGAGTTATTGCACAATAAGGTTGGATGTACAACCATTGCGCTCTATGAATCAATAAAGGGAATGTGGTTCCCATCTATAAAGACACAATAAAGCACAAAACCTGGACTGAGATGATGGAGGTGTCTAATTGATAGTTCATTCACTTAACTCGAATCTCCTGGGGGCAGGTATTCATTGCAGAAATCAAGGAAAGGAGCAAGGTGAATCAAAGTTTGCTGGCTTTTATACATTGTTCCTATTTCAAACCATCTTTGTAGCACCATTTTGAATTGACTATGTCTGTATAAACGGATTGGTATGTAATGAAAAATAGGCTAGAAGAGAGTTTCTTTTCAACTTCTTATTTAACCAAATTAACATGTTATTAGTTAAATTAGTTTGAATCAGGTAATGAATAGGAACCTTCTCATTGGCAGGTTTTGGTTTATTTAACCATTATCATGTTAGAAACAGATACAAAGATTTCTACCAAATTGTGAAATATAGATATATCCATACAGAATAAACAATTAATAAAAAGTTAATAAAGTTATTTAGAAACAAGAAAAGAGTTATTCATCCTGATGCAAACAAACTTGTTTTTAAAGCTCATCTTCATTCAGTCTTGTATTTATAATACAAAAATAATTTTAAAAGAGGTACTTGAGACTAACTAAGGATTATATCTGACAATAAATTCCTTGATAAAAAGGTTTTGGCATTATTCTGCTGAGTTCCAACAGAAAAACCATATTAATAAATTGTACAAATACTTGTTCCAACATTGTGAAAGAATGTAAGGTTCTAGCATTTGACATATATAAATGAATTGTATAAATCAGTCTTAATGATAAGATTTTGGAAAAGATAACCTTTGCTCTTGCCAAATGTTAGTAACAGGTAATACTTAAGGTTATCTATGCCTGTTATAGTGCCCAAGAATTTTATTTGTGAAGGATATGTAGATATTTTATTGCTGAAGAAAGGATCATTCAAGAGTTCTAAAAACCATTTCTGATGTAAAAAGCTTTTCTTTTTTCCTTGACATTTGCAATTTGAAGCAAACAGCAATGTGAATTGTAAGTTAAACCGAATTTGGTTTGATTCCTAATAAAAAGATGCTGTGTTTTAAAAGAAATTTGCCTGCAAAGGTTGGAGACTTATTCCAAGGAATTTGTGTTTGGGCAAAGGGCTAGTATCTTCAAAGGTTCTTGTTCACAGATTGGAAAAATTTAAAGTCAAAATAAAATATTGTTGAAAAAATTCATTTTATGTATTAATGTATTAAGTATAATTAGAATTAACTATTAAAAGCATAAGTAAATAAGGAAGCGTCAACTGATCTAAGTATGTACAGTTTATATGTGGTAGGTCTCAAAAGCATTGTCATGCTTTTGGATTGAAACACATGTAAATTCACTGTAAACACACTTTAGCAAACTAAGAATGATCTAATTTTTCCTCCAATGACTATTCTTCAGTGTGTTTAGTACAATAGTACAGCAGCTGCTGTTGTGCAATTTCAAAGAAATAAATTTTCAACTTCAAAATTTCCTCACATCTGTGAACTAGCACCTTTAATTGTTCATTGACTTTGTCAAGGCTTTGAATATGAGTCTTTTTGATGGAATTGACTTTTGATTTGATTCATAGGGCTAAGAGTTCAATGCTCTTTTGTGGCAAATGACGTCATTATGAAGTGTTTTATAGAAGAAGTGATTTTCCTTTTCCTAGTACTGAGTGATTGCATGATTACACAGGCAGCATGTAAAAAATGAAATGTCAAATTGAGTGATATTTAAGTAAATAAATAACTTAATGTACAAATAGATATTTATAGATATTCAAATAATGTACAATCGGAATATAACACATGTATTTAATCACGGTTGGCATGACTTACTCCATTACACATCCATTAATATGCATTATTTTTGTGACATGTACTTGAGATTTCATAACCATTCTGGAGAGCAAATGTGATGATGTACTTCACAATGCCGTGAAACCCTTGTATCTCAGGTAATTACGCGTAAATGACAGCCATTTAAACTCATTCTCTGGTGGAATCGACTCGTACCAAGTACACTCATACACTTGCAATAAATCCTCATTTAAGGGCTTTAGAAACAGGGTAATAGTTTGCTGGTACAATACTGGTAGATTTTATTAAGTGACCTAAACCACCCCAACCAAACCCCCTTACGTCATACATAGACACCAAAGAGACCTCCCGTCACCTTGATATAACATGTAATACAAACAATTTTCTTGCTCCCTGTATTAGGTTTTTTGTCCTCTTATTTCATATATCCGGTTCCTGACATCTTTTATGTTGTTACCTAAACAAATACACACTTATCTGTACACAAAGGCCAAACAATAGAGAAACTTCCAAACCTATTAACAAACTTATTCTTATTTGTTTGAAACTTTGCATGAGTTGAACTCAGTCTTAAACTCAATTTGACTTGATAGATAATCCATGTAAGTGATTGTTTAACTTAAGTAAGTGGAAGTCAGTCTCAGACTTGATCAAACTTGGTTATGGTTGCCTTGTTCGATTACC
Organism: Cerastoderma edule; assembly: GCA_947846245.1. Classification (NCBI taxonomy): domain Eukaryota; kingdom Metazoa; phylum Mollusca; class Bivalvia; order Cardiida; family Cardiidae; genus Cerastoderma; species Cerastoderma edule. Next base: position 32,977,329 of record OX401412.1, read on the forward strand.
CATGTATAATGATTATTAAACTTAAGTAAATGGAAGTCAGTCTCAAACCCGACCAAACTTGGCTATTGTTGACTTGCTAGATAATCCTGATAATTGATTATTAAATATTTTTTTTGTGTTGCTGTCTTTTGACCCCATGACACAATTATCACAATGTTGTAAGCAATATACAAATCAAACCTATTTAAATCTAATCTAGACCTTCCCAGGCCACTTTTTTCTATAAATTGGGTAAAATATACAGAAGCCTTGTAAAACTTATTTCATGATTATATACTAGGGATACCGACGTTTTTCATTTCGTCAATCTGATGACAAATATACACCTAATTGTCGTCTGCCCTTACGGTTATGGGCTGCACGATTCCGCCATTCTCAAGGGATAGAAATGGATGTAAATAGGCACAGATATTCATAGTATACTCGGAGACACTACACTTTCTGTCTAATAAACAATAAACTATCAGCTGCCGTCTGAAAACGGGTATACAATGGGAAATCATAAATTGGATAGAATTGTTATGCTTTTGAATGGTTTTGGATTGAGGTTTTTGCCCTGTTATCAAAATATATCTCTGAAAAGCTTTGGGCTGATTAGTAGCCATTGAAAGCATTCTAACAAAAAAACATTTGGCTCGTCTAAAGAAAATTATATTTGTCAGAGTATTTTAAAATATTGTCTGGTGTCTCTTTTAGGGAGAGGGGTTTAAAAAATGTGGGTTTTCCTTACGTAAACAAATAGGGGAAAGTAGTCCCTAGCTTGAATAGTGGTGAAGAAATCCCTTGAACAGGAATAGTTGCCGTGAATGGTTTATTTTGACTGAAGTACTTTATTAAGATGAAATCTTTTCAATTCAATTAGGAGCCTGTGTGGCCTAGTGGTTAGAGTGAAGACATTGAAATCGCACAGCCCTCTACTGCAAGGGTTGAAATCCTTGTGACAGTATTTAAATTTTCATTTGAGGGAGTCTCAAGGCTGACTTAGGGATGCTGTTAGTTCTATCCAGCTTGACCAGTTCTTATGGACAGTCAAGTTTGGGGGTCCTGAGTTCGAGCCCCATGACACCTCTGGTTTTGTTGGAGTGACCTTTGGCAAGCCCCTTCAGAGCCCTAGCCTAGTCCTGGTGGATCCAGGAAAGCTGTTACATAACTGAATAATTGTTGATACAGCGTTAAACACTATACTAAATTGACAGTCAAGTTTGTGGGACTTTATTGTAAGGAGGAAGTCACACTATAATTGAAACATTTGTGTCAAACAATTGAACAGTTTTCTTATAGCACGATACAACATATGAAATCAAGTTTACATCACATGATGCTTTCAAGGGATTTCCATATTTGAAAATATATTTACTTTGAATTTCTCCAGACTGGAGGCTCTGAGAAATTCACAGAAAGACATATTTTCATTAGCAGAGAAACAGAGATTTATTTGTCAAGACCTCTAAATGATAATGCCCCACATGATCTTCTCACTAGAGAGTATAAATTGTTCTCTAGAAGTGCACATGCATCTATCAATTAGACTTGGTGGGCATCAGTCTGGGGTATTTAGGGTTGCAGATTTGATCCCCTTTAGCAGGGAGGTGAAAATTACATGACTTAACCAAAAAGTCGCACATTATGGGAAGTATCCAGTACTTGAGTACTGGTTGTATATCCAGGAAGTAGAATAGAAAGTTATGAATCTGAGTTGTAAGAACTTTTTTCACAATCAATCTGATGTAAATAAGTTTAAAATGAACTAATTAGACATGGCAATTTTTCACTTAGCCATTGCACTTATTGATTGTAAAGAAAACATGATGAGGTGAACTCTTTCAGTGATACATTCCCAAGTGCACAGCCATGGCCCAATATGTTTATTTCCTCCCTTTTTTTTACAATGGTTTCTGTAATACCATGTTGTGAATGTATCAGTGTTTTGTGAGTTGCACCATTCATTTGTTGGTAATAAAAATACAAGGGGCCTCCCTGGCCCAGTGGTTAGAGTACAGTGGTTACAGTGGTAGAGTCTCTGCTAAAGTTCAAATCCCCCAGATGGCATTTGTATTTTTATTAGGGGAAGTCTCTCGACTGACTTACAGAATGCTGATGGTTCTACCTGGCTAGAACAGCATATTAATCAAGCCCTAATGGTCCACCTCGATTATTAAGAGGCAGACATCACAACATAACTGAAATAATGTTGATGCGATGTAAAACCTATATAGATAAATAGATACTGACAATATGATCTGTTGCAATTAAATAGCTGCATGTGGTTAAGATTTTATACAGAGATAAGCTGGCGTTTTTTGCATGACCCGAGTGATTTCTAATGAAGAGTGGCAGCAAGCAAAAGCGCAAGATGTATAAAGCTTATCTTAATGGCTGAAAAGTAATTTGTAAATAAACAAAATTTATGATTTATTTTCTACCGCATATTCCACAACCCTTTCTGGTGGAATAAATAATCAACAGCTTGAGGTTTTGAGAGCAACCAGGAGAAATTAGTTTTACTTTTACATATTGATTTGAGAAACATTGTGACAAAATGAGAAATTGTTCATCATGAACAATTTCTCATTTTGTCACAATGTTTTCTCTATAATGTTTTGCCCAAGACAGATAAGACAAAGTTGGGACAAGGGACAGGATCTCTCTCCCCACGTATCCCATAATGCCCTTCCAAGTATCTGTCTGGAATTTTTCCTTGTCGTTATTTCTTTGTAATTAAGTATAATTATCTTCTACTGGGGGTCAGTCCAGTATCTCCTCGTGTTAAACACATCAACAATGAAATATTCATCTGATGTTATTTCCGTGAACCAATCAAAAATACACTTCCAAAGTGTACGAGAAGTGTGCCCTGGCAAGGGCGTACTTTCTGTTATTGAAAAGCATTACCGTGAATGTGAAATGATGGTTTTCAATCACTATTAATTAGTATTTGTAAGTTGTAACCATTGTGGGGAAAGAAGCTGTTTTCATTTTTTGTTTTGCTTCTTGTCTGACATTTGAAATTAAAACCAACATGAGCATGCCAAGTAAAGATTAATAAGAAAAATAAAAAAAAATCCATATCTATTGACTAAACTTCAACTTGAACAGAGAGCCTTTTATTCTCTCTCTCAACTTTAACAAAATTTGTTTTTGCACTTTACTTGAAATGAATATGCAAGAAGATTGTAGGTATCATGAATATGCAACATTTTCTTTCTCCATGATGATTTCATTTTGTTGATGAAGAAAAATGTTTCTTAGGCCTTCCAGGAAAATTCTCTAATTCATTTTCTTAGCGGTACATGATTTCTTTCCCATTTTTTTTTCATGTTTCTCTCATACTCCAATAATACATGATATATCTACTGTCTGTCATCAAGTGGGGGAAATCAGGAAGAGATTTACCAGTCTTCATCAAGACATTGTGGAAAATTGGCCCCAAGTAATTTCAGGCTTCAGTGAAACTGTATTTTGTATTAGAAGAAATATGTGTTGGTTGCTTGTATTTTTTACTCTCATTAAAACCCTCACATTGTACTGTCTGACAGTTATTGCTGATTGCAATTTTGGAAATCATGACTGCGTTGTTTATTTAGATTTGCTCTGGGTACTAAATAGTTGATTGTTACTGGTTTTTGGACCTATGTTTGATGAAAGTCTTTGTGTTCTCTTAGATAGTGAAAAGAATCTTAGATTTTATATTTTGGTCTAGAACATTGGTATTGATCACTTTGCAAAAGAAAATTTAAGATGATGTAATGTACAATTTTGCACTTTTCATTGAAATAGAAATGTTGAAATAGGGGATAATTTGTTAGATAAATGTTATTTAATTGACTTTGAACTAATGAAAACAAGGATAAGATTATCATTGATTTATATTTCAATCTTAAAGAAAAATGATAACTTGAAATTGGCACATTCTATTTTGCTTTTTAATGTTATTTACATTTGGGTTAAAAATCCAGTGAATAAGATAGACTTTTGTTTGTATTAAAGAGCAAAAATATAGGTGCTTGTTCACAGATGTAAGGAAATTTTGAAGTTGAAAAATTAATTTCTCTAAACCTGTACAACAGCTGTACTGTTATATTATAGGCCCTGAAAAATAGAAGCAAAATTAAATTGTTTTAATTCTTTAAAGTGTGTATTAAGTGAACTTCAATATATCTTTACCCCCAAAGCATGCCTATTCTTCACTGCAAATCATATACCAGAACAGCCATTGTTCAGAAGTTCAGAACCAGAAATTGATTTTTAACATCCAAATTTCATCATATCTGTCAACAAGCACCTTTAATAAACACTTATAACATAACATAGAAATATCCCTTTTTTATCTGGATCGCTGTACACAAATTTTGATTGCTCGTTGGTAATTATGCTCGTGTTCAAAAATAAACATATTTAGAGACAATGCTAACATGATGGTGATAAAGATTAGTGGATGTGGCAGTGATAAATATTCCCATAACATACTTAGGGGATTCCATTTCTCATTTCCCCCAACATAGATCAGTGATAACCATCTCTCAAACTTTATTCTTTTAACCCTTTACCAAACGCCAAATTTTCGACTGTCCCAAATTGATAGAGTTTGCAGACGACATTTCGAAATGTGATATAATTGAAAAAGCATCTTCTGGTAGGGCAGAAAACGTTGTGGGAAAAGCCTTTTCCCCCAATGTTTTCCAGAGTCGTCTGAAACAAACTGGTCAAATGTCGTTATTGTTTGGTAATTGGTTAACTACACAGTTACCTAGCTTTTCAGAAACTTTCTGGTATATTTTCTTTTTGAACCTTTTCACTTGTATAGACTTTGGCTCATCATTTGCATATTCTCTATTATCAGAATTGATGTTTGCTATCCTTTTTTTGTTTTGATATTTTCTTTTTGTTGTTTTTGATGGTTTTTCTCCTTGGTTTTTTTTAGTGGAAAGTAATCTTTGTTTAATGATAGAGTTTTTTCATCTTTTTCAATGTCTTTCTCTGTCTATAGACCCAGTCAGATTTTTGTGAATTTACTCACTTATCAGTAAAGGTTTTTTAAAATGTCAACACCAGTTTTATTCCTTTAGAAATTCCGTGTTGCCAGTAATATCTGCTGCTAGATGTAGTCTAAGTTAGGAAATTGTTGATCCATTCAAACATGGGATTGGAATTGGAAGAATTTCTCTTTTTGCCACATTGGTTTCTTTAACCTTTTTAATAGTGGTTCTCCTGCCAAGGATATGTCAAAAAGAAGTTTATTTGAAGTGAAGAGTTCAGCAAAATAATTGTCTTATAATGATAATGGTAGTCCAAGAACCATGGATTATAAAATATTTTTTCTCTTATAGTTTTGCTTTTCATCTTCAAAGTATGTTTACCAAGATTTTTCTTTAATTTCTCTTGAAAGATGAGTTAAGGAAAAGGCTGTGTTTTAGATTGGTTCCCCTGGAATCACTTTCAAATGTGATAATGCGAAAATAATAAAACGTCCAAATTTTCATGGCAAACTGATCATAAAATTAAATGAAACACGGCCATCTGCTACCCATAATGCTTGGCGACAGGAAGCTAAGTGAGCGTGACTGTTCCGTCAATTTGCCCTTTTTGACGCCCTGTGACCCATAGCCTGTTTCTGAGAGAGCCATTAGATGGGAGGGGAGTATAAAACATTTACCGAATCTTTATATTCGCATATCACTCAAGAATACGGATGGAAAAGTCATCAATTGCGGGGAATAAATGTGATAGCTCATTGGACGCTGTTGATTTTGGCATTTCGTTTCTTCGGTAGCTCGGCATCATTAATAATCGTCAGGAATAATGTTCCTAATGTTCAACTTGCAGGATTTTTTTTCTTCCACAGAATAGAGGCACTTGCTCTTATTTTAATATAGAATATTGGGGAGGAATGGTTCAGGGACCTTTTCTTAAGCTAATTCTGTGCAAGAGAAGTTTGAATCTGCACATTATTCAGTGGTTTAAAATTCCAGAATGTATAGTTTCTCTAATTGATATTTTGATTTGACTCTTAAGTTCCATGGTTTTTTTATATTTTTTTTCACAAATTAGATTGAATACAAAACAATGTGAGATATGAAGGGATTGTTTTTCACTATACATGTATATGTTCTGATGTTATTCTTGATAAACTTCTTTTCCTTGTCAAACTCATCTTCTTTGATGAACGTTCGAGTGCAAAATAACAACCATCAGTGTACTTGGTAAACCAAGGCTGGTTATCAATGTAACTGCTTGTCTCCTTATAACTTATATAAACTCTGTGATGAGTTAACAGAGTTACCTGCTTTCATTTTATCCCATTCTCATATGGGATCTCTGGATTGATTTATTTAATACCGTCTAACAAACGCCAATGGTTATAACTGGCTTAACCAGCACTTATCGGCAGCTGAATATGGGTTCTTTTTCAATCATTAAGAGTCGGGCATCGCATCATTAATGAAGTAATGTTGATAGGATGTAAAACTCATATTGAATTAAATGAATAAACAATTCTCCATAAAGGAAAATGTGACTGGCCCACTATAATAGCAACAGCAGACAACAAAATTATCATAAAAACAGTATTTCCTTTATGAACTTCGGTAGAAACAATTGTGAAATAAAGGCATATTCCTTAATGAGAGCAGTTTGTCTTTTTGTTTAAGTATTTTTTGTTTAAGTTTTTAAGTAGCAGATTTGTTAAAATAAGGTCTTATGAAGTCAGAATGTGAGGCTTCAGTGCAAGTGATGCTGCTCCATTAGGGGAAAAGGGTCTTCCCCCAAAATATTGGGATGAATATTGTAACCCCATACTCTCTGAGGGAATATTTCTTTCTATAGTCTCAATCAATCAAAATGTCTTCCAAGATCTTCCCCTTTTTCGAATCCATTCTTTATTTTTCTGCAAGTCTATTGACTGCCTATAAAGAATAGCCAAGTACCCACAGAATAGAGCTAGTATAGATGAAGAGATGGTGAGATTCTTTACAAGTGTTCATGAGAAAAAAGTACTTCTATTCAAGTCTCATCTCTCTGTCTATGATCATTCAACCAGACGGACGGAAAATATGTCAAATAGATTTTCATGGAGGGGTTTTTGATCTACACAAAGACTTGGCACACGATTCCACTGGCTTCGATATCGCCCCACCCGCCAGGCCTATAATGGGTTTGGATTGGGCCTTATTCATTAAGTTTGAGGCCCCCTGTCGATTACAAATTACAGGGAAGATTTCTCGAAATCTGCTGGAAGTGGGAAGTGACAGTTGATTAACGCTGCCGTACTATGATACCAGTGTGCTTATCTCTGAATTATTTGGTATCAGCAGATGATTTTTCTTTTTTTGTGTTGCAATGGGGAAACCTGGTTGCTAATCTTTTCTTTAAAAATGTTTTCTAATTATCATTTATTTCTTTTGAGAACTTGACTTAATTATCTATTATCATTCACTCACTCATTGCAAATTATTAGCTTTTTCCCCCATATACAGTCCACATTTCGATAAATTCAATACATTTTCAATAAATTTTGTCTACATCATCATCATTATGCCCACTTAATGACAATAGTTATTGCAACTTGATATCCCATTCATATTCATATTTATACTCTTACGGTAAAATTACCTTTGTGTCTCAAAGCGATATAAGTAGGAATTTTTGACGATATTATGCAATGGTGGTACAAAGTAGTTTGTTCTTTATTATGGTCCATTTCAAACCAAGTTTATTTCAAATGTAACCATTTTCTTAACATGATGGATTAAGCTGGGAAGAAATTGTTTAAGGATATTACCAGATATGTAATTAAAAACTATAACCTTTAATCTCTAATTTATGAGGAATGCATTGTCATAAAAATATTTAATTGAAATAAAATGTATAGAATTAATTCTCTTCTTATTAGATTTGAATGCAGGTTTGTAATTTGATATGAAATCTCATTATGAGGGATTAAAATACAGGATTAAATAATTTAAAATTGAAATTCAAATATAAATGGGAATATAAAGAACAAATTACAACTTAAAGGTACTTATTCACAGTGGGCGCTTTCTGATTGATTCTGAATGACTTGTGTCTTGTACTTAGATAGCCATAGACTTTATTACTTTTCACCCACTACAAAAGAGTGGTTGCCCCAAACAGGATGACGGGTCCTGCATGGACCAGTGGTTAAGGTTGCAGACTTAGAATTCAGGGATCTCAGGTTTCGAGTCACACCAACACCTCTGGTTTCGTGAGAGTATCCTTTGGCAAGTCACTTCAGAACCCTAGCCTAGTACTGGTTGATCGAGGAAAGCTGTTACATAACTAAAAAATTGTTGATATGGCATTAAACACCATACAAAACAAGATTGACTGTGTTTCAAAAACTTGAATGCAGTAGTCATTGGAAGAGTAGATTGAAAGGGAGATAATTACATCTATTCTCTCCTTTAATTTTACCACCCATGAAATTGATCCAATCCAGGAGTGATAATGCCCATCACAGTATTTACGAGGCAGATTTATACTTCTTCTAATCTAATAATCTAATAATAAAAAACATCAGCTTCTATAGAAATGTGGTACTTGGGGGATAGACACTTACGACTTAACTATATTACCTTTATGCTTGTTCCACGGGGCTGTTTGATGTTTGTTGATTGTGAACCCACTCGCGTGGTCATGGTAATAGACATTAGTATTTGGAAATGTTTAATTATTACAGTAATAATTTTGTAGTTGCTTCATTTGTTCATCTATACAATATGGGTCCTGGATGGTTAAGCTGGTGGTTCTAGAACTTTGGGATCCCAAATTTGAGCTCCATGGATATCTTTGGTTTTATGGTCCTTTGGTCAGTTTAGAGACTAAGCACTTCTACAGCTAAGTTTATTAGTAACATGAATCCAGGAAAGTCGTAACAGAGCTGAAATTCTTTTGAAACAGTATTAAATTCCACAAAACAAACTTTATAATTTTACTTGTTTGAATTATATTAATATGTTGCGGGCCTCTGTGGCTTAGTCATTAGAGTACAGAACTTGAAATCGCATGGCGCCTCACTGCGTGGGTTCAAATCTCAGTAATGGCATAAATTCAAAAAGACTTGATAGAAATTGAAAATCATTTAAAACATAAAATTCTTACCAGAGAACACATACTAAAGTTGTGTGCCATTGAACTTGGCCCTAGATGTTCATAAACATTTGCAGCAAATGGATTTGTGGAGTGAATTGGAATTTTAATTTCATTAAGAATTTACCCAACTCTAAATAGATATTCACTTATGTGAAATGTATTCAATCCAAGAACTGAAAAAGTTATTGTAAGTTAAACAAGGGATTATTGTTAATGAACATTTTTAGTAGCTGATTGGAAGAGTTCTACTTGATTTGTAAAGGAAAACATGGTTGTAGTTCTTATTTGATTTAATTTTATTATTTTTTGTTTTTAAAATGTTTGATTGAGACTTGAATAAAAGATTATTTATTATGGTGTAATTGGTTTGATTAAGAATGATTGGATGAAGATGCCCTAGAAGAGACATACTGAAGTAGGCCTGGGCTTTCTTTCTAAGGATGTGCCGTGCCAACAAAGAATGTGCCATTACCAATGGTAAAAATATGAATTATATTGCAGCATTGAGTAATGATTATCAATTGACATTTTGATGGGAGGGCACTTTTGCTAGTTAGAGTGGAGAGGGATATTCTTTCCAGAAATACTTTGTTGTTGGTACTCATTACTTATGAGTCATTAGTACCAACAACAAACTGATTTTAGAAAAGGTTGAGGAAATCATCTTCTCTGGGGATGATTGTGAGACAAATATGTTCATAGATACATTCAGGGGGGGGCGAAATCAATTGTTCGTATTGCCAAGCTTGTCCAAATGCTTCAACGGACAATTGAATTTTTTACTCAAATTTACTATATAACTATTACACGGACAAGTGCTGGTAATTAAGGTCTTTGCGGTGATGGACAAGTAAATCAAAATCAGATTTCGCCATTCCTGTACATTTTCTCATCAACATAACCAAACCTCTGTGGTAAAACAATGGTTACATGAGAGGCCTAGATGGAAGGTGTATTTCCCAGGCTTTCTTCTTTATTATTTCATATACTGTTGGTACTCATTAGGAGTGTCATGATTTTAATGATTTTTTTAATAGTTGTTGTAATATTTTGTGTAAAAGACCCTTAAACAGCCTCTTATTATCTAAACCACATGGTACATGAATTATCAAACAAACCCCCTTTAACTTTACAAGTCTATCTTAATTTTTAATTAAAGGTGAAAAACCAAAATTAATAAAATAAAAACCCAGATTTATTTAGATAAATGAAATTCAATTTGCGAAACATTATTCACCATGGTATAAATTCCATCCTGAATCCTAGCATGTTATGTTGATACATTTTTGTATGTCTAGTGATGTTAACTATGTTTTATGTAGTTTGTGCATAATCAGGAAGTTATTAAAACAAGTGTGTGGATTCTTCTGGAAATTATTTAAATAGTTTATATCTTTTTTTTTCGTGGTCTTGACATGTTTTCTTTGAAGTGCTGTTTCTGGATCATTTTTCTAAATTGATTCTTTTAGCCCCTTAAACTTAACATCTTACTTTGAAGCCTATGCTAAGACATTTTTTTAATGCACTGTGACTTTAGGATAGATATGCTCCCAATAAGCAATTTAGCCTTTGTCATAGTCAATGGTCACTATCTAGCATCATCGATTATATTCTTTGTCCATGCTATCTTTCAGTTTTGAAACAGACATACATTCCCATATGGGGGAACATTTTAAACTTGTATAAATTCCTTATTCCGTCAATGGGTATATATTTGTTTGTTGCAGCTGACTTTGAATTTTCTTTTGAAAAGGGAATTGCCCAAATGATTTGCCAGAACATGTCGAGGGTTCAGTGCAATACTATAGTAAGTGCTTCATGTTTATGAAGCACTTACTATAGCCTTGCACTGAACCCTCGATGTGTCATCCAATTCTACTTTCATTAGCAGGAGATAAATTATTAGAGAAACATCTTCCCAAATGTATTTTTACTTCAACTTTAAGTGTAAATAAATAATTGGAATCAGGATTGTTTGTTGTGTTAAAGCCAATTCATGGCACGGAAGCAACAAATGCCACAAAAAGAAGAAAACGAGAAGTATCAACCAAAATGTGGAAACCAAGCATTTCTTCATCTGAAGAAAATCATTAGAGGCAGACATGTATCAAATAATGAAATTATACGATTAATGTCATCATAATAGATATGTTATCTATATATTTTTGCTTATGTTTTGATGCAACCAAAAGAGGAAAAGAAAAAAAATGTTAAGAGTTATAATTGTTGTTCAGAAATGATTTCTCTCGGTAGTAGCTGATCATGGTGATAGGCCTGTAAATCCATTAAAATTCTATTCATTATTGACTGGTTCCAGTAAATTTCTGGAATTTCTACCCTTGTCCAGGAACAGAAAACTGACAGGGAACCCAACTGATGTTGACTAGGGAACCCTGGGAGTTTATTTCCCATTTAATCGTGGGCTTATCGAGGTGTCAAGTTTTTAATTAGCGTAGAGGTCAGAGCAGGTCACGTGTGCTGTGTGGTCAGTCCGTTAGACTGGACAGGTTAGGAATGGTAATGGGCTGAAATGATTTTTGTTTACAATTGATATATGTGGGCTAATTTACGCCTTTCTCTTTTAGTAGGTGCTTATCTGTGAAAACAAGATTAACCCCTTTTACTGTTGTCTATATGTTCAGTCATGAAGGGTTAGTACCCTGGTTGAATTGTAGAATGATGGGGTGGCAAAGTCAATGATCCGTTTTGCCCAGCTTGTTGAATAGCCTTAATGGACTAGTGAATTATAACTGAAATAGACTATATAACCATTATACTGACAAGTGCTGAAAACGATTTGGCATTTATGGAAAAATAAGTTGAAATCAGATTTGGCCAGCTCTGGAAGGTCTTCCGATCCTCTTTTTAGTATTTCTCCACTAATGGGAGTTATCATTTGAATATAAGAGACATATGTTTGATGCATTGAGACAATGATACAGTATCAAATAAAACAAACTGGAACTTGAAGGTTGCTGAAAGTAAGGAATATCTGCAATAGTTAAAAGGTATTTCATATTTGAGTCTTAATCAATTCTACTTTAGTTATGATGTTTTGGTTTTTTTCAGCAAAAATATTTGCTAGAAAAGCATAACTCGACATTGTCTGTATATGAAGAAGGGTTGTGGAAGTGTGATGTGCTGCCGTTTATTATTTCACACTTTCTTGTCGGGAAAATAACTCGTAATACAATTCATTGGCTGTGATTTATTTTTTCTGCAGATTAAATCAGCGCTTTGAGATGGTGAAGAAAAAAATATCTAGTTATAGTCGGTAATGAGAATTTCAATGTAAACGCACGGAATTTGGATTAGCAGGCGGTAATGGAAACCATATTGCGTAACATATTGTTTTACATTATGATTATTGCAAATTTGAAAACTGTTTATTTGCATGCTAGAGTAAGCATGAACATTTTCTATTACAATTTCTGATAAATGGAAAAAAAAGCGGTATAGACTGGGCCCATGATTGATAACTCTCATAAAAGATAGTGTTTTACAGATGGGAAACATGTGGTCCAGTCCATAGAACATCAGACTGGGTATAAAACAATGTCAGTTTTGACTGGTACTAAAACATTGGCTTCATCTTGTAATAAAAAGTGTTTAAGAGCCTGGAAGCAGTCTATTTGACATGGGTGTTTTATCTGTGATGTTGTTAAAACCCGTCTTTTATTCTACGAGTGATTGCTTTCATGTAAATGCCATATTATGTGATATGTAATGATAGATTCGCTTATTTTTTACGGATTCCCTGTAGACTTGGCGATCTCTAATAAGAGCTGCAGACGAAATAACATTAGCCTTCCTTCACCAAATTAGCTTTTTTTTCTGTGAATAGATATTTTACAGAGTTGGTATAGGAAATTTTTGCTTGATAAGATTTATTTCAAATGGCTTGAATAAATACTATTCATCTTATTTTCTGTTTCATAAATGGATACTGTTTAATGTTTTTAGAAACACATGGAAACAGTTTCATGAGTTTTTGTGATTTAAAACATTCCCAAAAAGGAGGACTTGCCCAAAATGAATCTTGTTTCCAAAGGATAAGATTATATTTTCAATAAGAAAAGTGTTGAAAACATTCAAGGGCATGATGGTAAATGAATGCTTTTTTTTATCAATACTGATGGTGTATATGAGCAATTTTGCTGTTAACAGTAATTATTTTCATTTCATTTTAGATATACTGGTAAGCAGCATTTTAGAAATCAATAAGTCACTTTTGCATCAAGAGATAAAAGATAAGTTAAGATTTAAACCTTAACCAATAGAAACAAGTTAAACCAATTTTCAAATTGATGGAAAGTAAAGGAAACCATAAACCATGTGATAGTATAATGAATATGCTTATGATATTAATTTTTTAAGAACAGCATAGAATATCTTTTGCTTGAAAAAGGTTTAAGGTGCTTTCTCACAGATAACGAAATTTTTAAGTAAAGATGAATAGTGCTTGAAACAGTATTTGTATTGTTTTATATACAATGGAAAGAAGCTCTTAAAAGCATGATAAATTCAGGAAGTCTCAATTTATTTAAGTATGTACAGTCTGAATGCAGTAGATCTCGAAAGTGATGTCATGCTTTTGGACCAAAGTACATTGTACATGTTGATCAACTCTGTACACATTTTAAAGAACTAAATGCGATCTATATTGCTTCCAATGACTATTCTTCAGTGTGTATCTTTTAACATTACAGCTGTTGTGCAATTTGAAAGAAACTTATTTCTTACTTTCAAATTTTCTCAAATGTGTGAAGAAGCGCCTTTAAAGTTTCCTGAATAAGGGAAAAGATTCAGACCATCCCACCAGATATAATTTGTGTCTTATGGCTATTGTTGTATAAGGTCTGGGACTCTGATTTTAATTATCAGGTCCATTTTTGTGGGAATTTAACAGCCACTTTAATCTTTGGTTAAAGGATTTAGATTGCTTTTTTAAAGTCTAGGTTCCTATAAAAAAGAACGCCAATGCTCTTAATGAACTAGTAGCCCTTGGACGCTTTGTATTTATTATGAATTGATAATTGATGAAGCTTTCCATTGCATGTTTCTTAACTTTTTTCTTCATTTTGATCCTTTTTTCAACGCACCTGTAGCAGAATGTGTTTGAACTCATTGTGACTACACGGGAAATTCCTCATTTCTTTCCATTAAAACAACAATAATGATTTTGTTGACAACTGCTATTGGATATGTTGGATATGAATATTGTGATACCTTTTTATTACTCTTTATAACTTTGGATCCTTGGGTATCCCAGGACATTCTGTGTGGAACACTAAAAAATGTTATTACCAAACAATAATGACATTTAACCACTTTGTTGCAGAAGACTCTGGAAAATATTGCGGGAAAAACAGAAATTGCTCATAACGAGCAATTTCTGCTTTTCCCACAATGATTTCTACCCTATCATAAGATTATTTGCCAACTCCATCACAATTTGAAATGTTGTTTGCAAACTCTTTAAGTTTGGGACAGTCTAAAATTTGGTGTTTGGTAAAGGGTTAAAACAATCAAGAGAAGTGATGGAACCATGGAATTGCTCAGGGAAGGAACTTTTCAATTCTCATTGCCTTTTTTTATGGCATGTAATGAAGGTGAAGGTCAGAGGTTAAATACAGCCGCCTGATTGGCTGTGAGGGGATTGATTTGTCTCAATACATGTAACAATTGGCTCCTCCTGTCTAATTGTATTCTGGTTGTCATTAGCAAATACTTGGTGCTCGTACATTTGTTTTACTTGGATGATCTGTAGTTGTATCACAACAGTAGAAGATGAAGTCTGCTCTGAAAAGCCAGTGAAAATGCTCATGATGTGCAATTCTCCTATTATAACCGTCATGGTTTCTTTTCCGTGTTCAAACCTGAATTTTTTTATTTTTTTTTGGGGGGGGGGGTCTTGTTTCAAAGTTGGCCTAGATTTTCTGCTTTCAATTAAAATCAATTACCCGTATGTTGTTTTGTATGTAATCCACAACCTAATAAGGCTAAAATGTTTTTCCATGACAAAATGTGACACAGAGTGAATTTGCCTAAAATCGGATGTCTTCTTTCGGCATGACATTACTTGATGTTTTCAAATTTGAAATTATCTCAAAGGGAATATTTAAGATTTTTTATGTTTGAATTGCAATTACCAGCAACCAAACATATTAACAAATATTGAATATAGAGGGCTGGTTAGAACTTAAAGTCAGTGCTTCATGTTTGTGGAGCATTTACTATAGTATTTTGCTGAACCCTTGATAAAGAGTATGCCTTCATTTCCAGAATATTTGTAATACATGATAACACTGTATTGGTTTTGGGGAAAAAGCAGTTATTTCTTGTTTTGGTAATACTTTCTATCCATTAAGATCAGAGGGATAGTTTCAACTTAAATTTAATTTCCATTTGAAAGTTCTCATTTTAATTTGTAATTTTAGTTAATCGGAATAATTCATTCAACTAAAAAAAAACCTATAGTAAGAAAAAAAGAAACCGGTTAAATTTGTCTGTTTGTATTGCTTGCACTTGCTGGTTGAAAACTTTTCATGAGGGAAACTGAACTGAAGCGTTAGGGCACCTGTTATAAAGACGCGACTGAAATCAAATCTAGATTCTGTCTCAACTCTTAATTGGTGGAAAATCATTAAAACCTCTTGTTAATATAGGGGTGTACTCATTTCATTTGTGGGTTTAAGTCTTGTCATTGGGGAAAAACAGTTGTTCCTAATTATTTTATTGCTCTTTAATTATAACTAATTAATTACTGGGTTTTAAAGCAAGTTGCCCACACATTTCCCTGTATTAAATCAACTAACTCAATCTGTAGCACATGTCTTGGGATTGCATTGGATCAGTTGGATTGCTGAGTGCAATGTTGGTATGAGTTCTTCCCCTATGATGAACGACTTAAACTAGTGTTGCTATTGGTTTGCAAAACTTCTATGATAAAAGATAAATAAAAGATTCAATTTTTGGGTCATGTTTGGCACGCTCAATGCAATACTATAATAAGTCCTTTGCAAATGTGATGCACTCACCATAATACTGCAATGAGTCCTCTATATGCAAGTCAAAATTAAGACTTACTTTGTTAATGACCTGTCGTGTATCATAAGTCCTTAATTCTAAAGCCAAACCAAATTACCAAATCACAAGTTCTGAAAATTTGCATGTTCTTTGAATTCCTCTGTTTCCTTCTGTTTGTCATTTTCTGCCTGTCTGTCTGTCTATCTGGCTGTCTGGAATTACTTGGTACATGTGAAGTGCAGATTATTCCAATACAATGTTAACTCTCCAAAGGACCTTTAACTGAACTACATGATGTAAAGATAGGCTTATGGTCAGGGTCACAATAAATTGAAGGTCAAAGATCCAACTATTGACAGCATAGGTTTTGCGAACAAATACTATTTGAAAAATCACATAATTTTAAACAGTGTTGTTTTGATTTGTCTACCGTATACTACCAAATTCTCTAATTTTGAAGACCAGTCATAGCTGACCTGTCCAATGCTTCTTTGGCAATCTTACAAAATTTGGGTGTCTTTTGTTCCTTCATCCATCGAGCAAAAGAAAAGATTTAATTGTCATTAATTCTGCCTTGTTTCTAAGCAAGAAATCTCATGTTAAATATTTAATGAATTATCCTGTTAATTAAATGTATAAACTTAATTAGGGCTGTGGGTTGATTAAAGGGATTAATTCTGTAATTTTGCTGGTTTGAGGATTCTTGCCAGAGATGCAAGCTGTACAATTTGATGCTTTTGGGAAGTATTGCAAGAAAAATTAATAGTTTTCCAGTTCTCATTTGATTAAGTCTAAGCTTTTTCTTCTTCTGTAGTCATGTATTGAACTTTGTAATGATTTCAAACTTAAATCTTCTCTTATATGTGCACTGATGTTTTAATTGATTACTGGAGAAAGTGTTAACTTTTCACTCTTGCTTTGGAAGCATATGGGACATGATCCAACAATCACATGGAACATATAATCTTTTCAACCTGTGTTTCTGATATATCCATGTTATTAAATACTGACACAATTGTTGAAACGGTAATAGCAAAGTGAGAAATTGCTAAAATTATACACAATTTTGTCGCTCTGTGACAAAACTCTTGTCTTCTCAGTTACCAAAAAGGATTCTGTTTTCTTCCTATGAAAGGAACAGGGTTTGATAATGGCCATAAAGTATTTAGACAGAATAAAGAAATTACCAGGAGAGCCTTGGATAGTTTAGTGCCATTGTGGTCAGTTGAGAGAAGCAAAAAACAGCAGTGGAAAAGACATTGAAATGGTTGTTAGATCCATAGAACTGTAGATATACTTCAAGGGATGGCCAAATCTGAATTTTATTTTCTTGTCAATAAATGAAATATCTTTTTCTGCACATGTCCGTATAATGGTTGTAAAGTGAATTTCAGTAAAACCTGCATGACCCTGCAGAGAATTTCGAGGTGAGGGATGTTTATGTGGGTCAAAGAACATCCCTCGACTCGAATTTCTCTGAAGGGTCTTGTAGCGAACGGCACGGCCAAAATGGAAACAACATTCACCGGCGGTTGTGGAGAATTGGTGGTCAGAACATGGCGTATATAAAATAGTGGAAAACAATAGTAATCTGCTGAGAAAATGTATAAATACAGCCTATTTCAGGGCGCTGCAATTTGCAATCTGTTTTATATCGCAAAGATTTATCACAGGATCATCCCGCCTGTATAATAAAATCTTACAATGAATAAATTGTCAAGAGTCAAAGCGTGTTTGTGCTGGAAAAAAGATTACCCTGGCGAGTGACATGCTGTTTATTCCCTGGAATTAAAACAGTAAGCCGTGACACAAGTTTGTAATTGATTTATGAATATGTACACAAATCCATGTCTAATTGATATTATCCTTTAATATGCCTTTATTACGCCCCACTGCATATGTTTTATACAAACCCTTCAACCCAGGGGCATTGGCAGGGTTGGCAAAACTTCATGTTGATTTACTTGTTAGTAAATGCCAAATATTTTTTTGCACTTGTCCGTATATTGGGTTTATAGTAGATTTCGGTAAAAATTCACTTGTCAGTAAAGACTTTTGGACAAGCTGGGCAATATTGACAATTGATTTTGCCACCCCTGATTGGGTTTGGAAGAAAACTGTCAATTGTATGGGAAACAATTGCTTATTACATGGAATTTGTTCTATCCTGAAGGTTATGTACTTTATCATAGAACAGTGAAATGACTAATTATTATTATTTGTTCTTTTATTCAATTCAATCCAGGTCTTTCATTTGATTTGGGAACCTTTAAATAAGGCAGTGGTGAAACAGAAGCAATATCAATTAAGCATCAATTAGCTTACCAGATGTAGGATTTTGGTACTAAAGTGTATTTTCCCCCTGGAGGTAGAAGTTATGTCAGCATCAATTAGCACTGGCAGACTGATGCAAATGAAAAATTCATTGGAATATCATGGTTCTAGTTTTCATGCTAGACTAATCTGAATGAAGAATAATCAGTTTCTACTTCATAAACGATAAACTTTTTTTATCCTACCTACTAACCAGTTGACAAATGCTGATGTTGTGATTGACTGAGGTTATTTCACAAAAGTTCATTAATCAAGTACACAATTGCATTGCTTAATTTTAGAGTGGTAAGAGAAGATGATTTTATTTGTGATTTAGTTGATAGATATTGTTGGAAGGAAAACATGTTTTTTCATAGAGATATCACTTATATCAATAATTTCTCCTTTTGAAACAATGTTTTCTTGGGTCTTCCACAGCACCTGGTTTCAAAATAAGCACTCCCCCTAGCACTCCACTGCACTTAAGACATGTTGTCAGCTCTTTAGATTTGCCCAACAGTAAGTCCACTTGCTTCTGACAATTTTTGATATCTTATTTAGTTTGGCTTTCAATTCCTAAGCATACTCCAAATCTCACCATTTCCGGATGCCCTAATCTTAACGAGCAATTTCTCCTTTTCCAACAATGTTTTCAAGACTCATCTGCAACAAAGTGGTTAAATGTCGATATTGTTTGGTAATGGGTTAAAAGAATCCTGAAAAAAAGACCCTGATGTCAAAAATCCTTGGAAGGATTCACACAATATCCAAGAGTAAAGGTCTGATAAGTAGAGGTTATCATTATTCAATGATTCAAATAGATCCTGCAGTCAAAACAAAACTAATTGCTTGTTATGAAAATGAGGGTAGCCCACTACCCCATTTGGGAATTTGGGAATGGTCCAAATTACAAGCAACAGCAGAGGACAAAATAATGGAAGAAGAATAGGCATTTGATTTTTGATAGAGGTTGTTGTAAGCCATTGTTGGAGGAAAGATATCAGTTATATGCAGAGTTACTTCTTTTCCAAAATAGTTTTGAAAAGATCGTCAGTAGTAGACCACCGATATAAGATGCAATTATTTGGTAAATGATTAATGTCTCCATGAGAGAAAATGTTTGGGTTAGAAATATTGAAATTACGAAGGAAATGTCAGATTAACATGGGTACTTTATAATTGTTTAATTGAATGGGATTTAGTAATGTGGTCTGTTAATTGAGGATTTCAAAGCAAATTGCGATCCTTATGATTCACCATTCCCAATTACTTATACTATTTGTATCTGATGAATATTCATATTAATTCATTTGCTACAGACAGTTTGATGAAGAAATTACCATATTAAATGAGAAATATATTGTCTGGTAAAATAATAATATTCATTTTTACAAGTACAGTTTAGTAAGAAACCACCAATAAGCTTTGATATTAAAGTTGCGTGATGCGCCCTAATTGACCATAGCTGTCGATGACCTTTAAAACACCATTCATTTAAAATTGCTTTAAAATGTTGTTGAAACAATACCATGTTTGCTTTAGAAAATAGAATCGAAAGTAGCTTTTGAAATCATTACCAATTTAGGAAGTGTGAATATATTTAAGTTTGTGCAGCCTAAATGTGTTAGGTCTAAAAACTCAACGCTTTTGGATTTAAATACATAATATTTCATTGCTCGTCTTAAATACATGTACAGACTAGTTTTGATTCCAACAACTATTCTTCAGTGCATATACAACTGTACATGTACAGCTGTTGTACAGTTTTATAGAAATTAAGTTTTAACTCCCAAACTTCCACACATCTGTGAACAAGCAGCTTTCACTTTTAAGAAATTTTGAGAGATAACAAATCTTGATGCATTGACTTAACATTAAAAAGAGTTATGTATTCTAAAACACATTACCAAACAATAACGAGATTTGACCAGTTTGTTGCAATCGGCTCTGGAAAACATTGAAAAAGGAGAAATTGCTATTAATGAGCAATTTCTCCTTTTCCCACGTTTTCTGCCCTATCAAAGAGTTCAATTTCATCATATTTTGAAGTGTCATCTGCAAACTCTTTCAATTTGGGAGTCAAAAATTTGGGGTTTGGTAATGGGTTATAGGAATTTTGAGAGATAAACAAATCTTATTGCATTGACTTAACATTGAAAAGAATGTTGTATGCTAGGCCAGACCCTCTACCAACTGAGCCTATGAGTCTCAGCAAAAGAATTACAGACAGGAGTCAAAGAGCATTTATATTAAATTATGTATTTTATGAATGATTTGACCCCCATTTTTCCCTGGCATATGTTGTTTGGATTTTAAAATTAGCACATGTCTTTGATTACTCAATTCTTTATTTATTGAGTTTTAATGTTGTCAAGATGGTTTATTCAGCTCCATGAACCCGATGTTCTTATTAGATAAAAATGTTTCACTCTTAACAAAATGACACATTTTATATTCATCATGCCAAATTAAAAGAGACTTTTGACACAGATGTTCCAGGTTCAATCCTCAACAACAACACCACTTGGTTTTTCATTGGAGTGTCCTCAAGCAAGACACTGTAGAGCCTTACCTAGTACTGTCAAAATCCAGCAAAGCTGTAAAATAACTGAAATAATTTTGACCTGGTATCATGCCCCATATAGACAAATGTTTTACTATGTTAATTCTATGAAGGTTTATGTAGATCCCTTTTGAATCATGGAAGTTAATGTTTGGTATAAACTTTATTACCAAATTTGGTAGAAGCCATTGTGACAAAAGAAGATACTGTTTGATACATACCCGGTATACTTTTATCTGTGTCACAAATTATCTTTGTCTTGACGCCTATATAATTATATGCTAACTCTCCCTTACAAATTGTCCTTGATTTGTCTGCTGCAAAGGTGTAGAGTTTCTACTAAACAAGGGGAAAGGTTATGATAAAAAAAAAGGGCTAGGCAGCCGAAAGTAGCATCTCTTATTTTCTTGATTTGTCTGCTGCAAACATGTAGAGTTTGAACTGTACGAGGGGAAAGGTTATAATAAAATAATAGGGCTAGGCAGCTGAAAGTAACATCTCTTAAAATGAATATTCGCGAATATTCGCTCTAATGTAAAATAGATTGAGTGGGTATGAAGTTATAATAATGCTCTATAAAAAAGTAACAACTTAAGGCAGAACATCCCCATTAAAACATGTGCTAAGACCATTTTCTTGTACCGGTGAAATTCGTTTTAAAACATTTGAATTTTAGTGCCTTTTCGTGCACTTACCTTAGTTGTTTTAATTGACACTATACACGTTTTATCAATCCTTTTACAATTTTAGAACCTGCTCTGATGTAATGTACAGAAGAATGTAAAGATCTTTTGTTTTATAGATATAAGAATTTTAATGGCTATAAGATGGTTAGAATACGTCTATTTACAGATAGCCAATACCTTACACCATTGTGATAAAAGAGTTTCGTTGGAGATTAAGATTGTTTTAAACAGCATTTTTATCAATTTATGGCTGTCAGTATTCTTGTCATGGTCTTGGTATTTTTCAAACATTTACATGTACAACTTGCATTAAGCAACCAACATTATAAGCTGCCAACCTGTCTTAGACAACCACTTCAGAAATCCCATTGTTAGATTTATAGTGTACATCAATTTGTGTTAAGCAGCCAACCTGTCTTTAACAACCAATTTCTCATTTCCATAGGCTGACCTCTTAACACAAGTTTGACTGTATTACAGTTTTCTTTCAAATTCTCCAAATGATTTGAATTTTTTACTCATTTGCTTTAATGGTAAGAGATAATAAGTTATTACGTGTATTGTATCAATAGTTAAAAACACCATTCATTTCATTTCATCATTAGCTGTATCTTTTTGAACATTTGAACTTCCAGGACTTATTCCTGTCACAAAAGAGGGGCCTTTTAAAATCATACAGTTTTTTCAAACATTCAAAATCACACCAGCTTTTTAGTTTCTCAATTGGGGGATTACAGTGATACAACTTCCCAAATTTTACCGTCCAGGGCCTTTTCCCAATTTTAGTAGAAAAAAAGAAGCCCTGACTTCTGTATTCGGTTGTGACGATGCATCTTAAAACTGACTATAATCACATGCTTTCCTTACCGCAACTCTATCTACCTTAACCTATATAGTGCTGGAACCCAATTCAAGCTTTTGCAAATAGGTTAGATCCAGGCAAGCTGCCAATTAAATTGCCCGCTGGCTTTTGTTTGATCTAACTTGTTCGCTACTCTGAGTATCTTTCCTAACAGATATTTAAGGTTTTGAAAAGCAGATGACACAAAAATCTATTTTTAGGAAATTACCCAGCATTCTAAGGGTTAAGGATCTATTGTTAGTTTCAAAATTGGACAATAAGAAAGTCATGATTCTTTCTTCTGCATGTTTTCCAGATTAGGGAAAGAGTTGATAAAATGGTAATTGCAAGTACTCATTGAAAAGAAATTCCAAAAAACTCAAATAGAAAATCATTTCAAGGGCATCACTTGAGATTTGATAAAAATTCTTACAATTTTTCAGGAAAAAAACTTAGCCTGTATGTGATAAACAAACTTTATAAACTCTGAAATTGAATTAAACAATCATAAAAGTGAAAGTAGGCAATCACTACTAGAAAGAAGGAAATAAAGTAATGAAATTCTAGACTAGATTAATGACAATGGAAAGCAATGTAGAAAATGCGGAAGTTACTATGTTCTGTAAGCAAATCCTCATTTGAAAAAAAAAAAATGTTTTTAAGATTTGTCTGCTACATTCTTTATTAATTATTCCTGCATTAAAGTTGAAGTGTAAACTTTTTGCCTTTTGACTTGTAAAATATAAAAAATAGAATTAAAGAAATTGTTGCAAATGGAAGGAGGGAAGTTGATTTTGATGAGCCAGTTTCCTTTGAGGTAAAAATGCTTTAAAGTTCAGTTACTATATAATATAACAAAATCCACAGTTTCTTGTCGATCATTCAAAGCATGAGACTGAAAATCTGTGCTGCAAGGTTCTTGTTATGTTTTAGGGGAAAGTACTTAACAATGAAACAGTGAAGTGCTATTCCTAAGAAGATTTCTCTTTTTCTCTTTAGTAGTTGACATAAGTTATGCATTTGCCACCTGATCCTTTTAATAATATAAATGGCTGTGAATGATATTATACTAAATCCTAAACACTATTTTCATTTTACCTTGTTTAACATTAACATTTTTATTTGATATGATAGGAAATGATTTTTACTCAACTATACTATCATCTAGTCATACTTCTTGTTTTTTCTAACAATATTTCAATAGATTTTTTTCCTTTAATTTACTGTCTTGACTATTAAAACATGGAAAAGGGATAAGACAATCTAACAAAGAAAACATTAGACGATGCAAACATTAGACACTTCATATAAATGTCAGCATAAAACCTCCGAAGTTCGGCTTAATGAGGATTATTTCAGGTTTATGGAAACCACCCATAATGCATCTCTTTAGGAAGAGGGATTAATCGCATTGCCTCATGGGATATTATTTTTTGCATTATTCGACTATAAAGTTTGAGCCGCTCTAAGAAATCCAATGATTGGATGATGCAGTTCATCAAGTAGCCTTTTTAGTGTCCTTGGGAATTTTGAGTTGATCTATGTTAAAAGTAACAAGGCTGATTTCATTGCATTCTCTATTTGTGAAAAAAATAATGAAATCAGGAATTTGTATTTGCTCATGCTATACAGCCTTTTCTACTATGCATAGTCTCTATGATATTCTCCAGAATGAAAGCTTATTTGTGCTTTCAATTTTTGGTATGCATTTTCTTAAAGCAGTATGAAGTTTACATTAAAAAAAAGGAACTTTTTTATCATGTTTGTTTTTCATGGTTGAAGTGTGGGTTGAAGGCCTATTTATTTCAAATTTTGCTTATTGTACTGGCCATAGTGTTTATAGTACAGAACTTTAACGGCCGGTGACGGCATTTGGATTTTCATGAGAGGTAGTCTCCTGACTGATTTATGAAATGCCGATGATTCTACCCAACTTCACAAATTTGCATGAGGGTGTTCCTTCATCATAAGAGTAAGGCATCGCAACATAACTGAAATAGTGTTGATGTGATGTAAAACACCATATAAACAAACAAAAGGCATGATTGAAAACACACAAGCAGAAACTGTTGGTCTCTTGACGTTAGTTCCAAGCAATTTCACTTTTTGTCACTTAATTCATTTATTTCTTCATTCTTGTTTTTTCAAGAAGTCTATCAGCATGGTATTCTGATTAGATTAGGAGAAGCGTTGTATGGGGCTTGTTGTTGTGTTTATAATCAACACAAGCAAATAAATATTGTACTTATGGAGGTTACAATTTTTCTATGACATTTTCAATAAACTCCCAAGATTCAGTAATTACATTATCTCTCACTTATTAGATTAGTTTGATATAGAAAGCCCACCATTATTTGTGAAGAACCCTTTAGGTGCGATGTCTCATTATAATATAAAGCTATTGTTGTCTTTATTAGAGTACAGAACTTGAAATCACATGGTCCCTCTCCACATTGGTTCAAATCCCGGTGACGGCATTTCGATTTTCTTGAGAGGTAGTCTACAGACTGACTTACAGAATGCTGATGGTTCTACCTGTCTTGACTGGCCCTTATGGGCAGTTGAGTTTGGGATCTTCCTCCATTGTTAAGAGCGGGCATCGCAACATAATATGATTAATTTGTTCATCGCTGAATTTTGATAAGAAGATAAACTTTAATATTTCTTTTATTTATATTCAAAAACCTTACCTCATTTCAGGTGGGCAGACAGTGAAAGTGTGGGATGCCTTGACTGGTGGTAAACTTATAACGACATTGTCAAATCACCATAAAACCGTAACCAGTCTGGGATTCTGTAGTAACTACCAGAGACTATTGTCTGGAGGCTTGGATAGGTAAGTGGAGGATGATTTCAACCATTTGATTCATACATTGTAGGTCTGATATAAGGCTTTGACTTTTCTTGTTGGGCTCACAGGAGTCTGAACTTATCGTGGATGTCAACAGACGTGGCAAAATCAATTGTCTGTATGGCCCAGCTTGTCCAAAAGCCTGAACAGACAGATTACTATATAATCATTGTATGGACAAGTACAAAAGCAGATTTTGAATTTACAGACAGGTTTATCAAAATCAGATTTTGCCACCCCTGGTCAATACTATTTGATATAACAAGGATGAGAGCAGACCCCTGTGGTTGGATTTGCGAAGATCACATGTGTAAGTTAAAATCCCGATGAGGGATATGGATTTTTATGAGAAGTCATCTCCCGACTTACAGAATGCCAATGGTTCTTCCTGGCTTGACAAGCCCTTATTGACAGTTGAGTATGGGGTCTATGACCCATCCTTAAGAGTTGGGCATTGCTACTGAAATAATGTTGATGTGATGTGAAACCTACGATTAAGAAATAAATCATTGCGTTTGTAAGGAATGTTACTAAGGTTCTTTAAGTTTCCAACATTTTTTCGAACAGTTTTTATTGGTTCAGTGAATCATCATATTTAGATGGTTAAAATTCATAAACCACAACAGGAAAAAATGGCACTTGTTATAACTCAAGTTAAACCGGTGCTAAACTGGTTTCATCCGATTTTATTCATCATCTTCATGAAGAGTTTATTCATCATCTTGAAGAGGGAAGAAAAGAAGAGGGATAGCATGCCATTAGCTCTTAATTCACAACACATTTGGGAGATATTTTCAATTGTGAAGAAATATTAAGTTAATAGAAATATAATGAGTGTACTTACCTTTGATTGATACAGGGGAATGATGTAAAACTCCTTTAAAACGGGCACTTCTCTCCGAGACCCGTTCCCTCTTTACTCTTTACCAAACGCCAAATTTTCGACTGTCCCAAATTGAAAGAGTTTGCAGACGACATTTCGAAATGTGATGAAATTGAAAAATTATCTTCTGATAGGGCAGAAAACGTGGGAAAAGGAGAAATTGCTCTTTGCGAGCAATTTCTCCTTTTCCCACAATGTTTTCCAGAGTCGTCTGCAACAAACTGGTCAAATGTCGTTATTGTTTGGTTATGAGTCAAACATTATTCCTTCATCAATGCTGAATATTCACCCTGTCTAACAAGTAGAAACAGACAAAGATTAGCATCAGATGACAAGAAATGATCTAGTTGTATGTCAAATGCTTTCAAGATGATCTGATGTTATACTTACTTTTTGTGTAATTTGGTGAAGGTTATAAAGGTCTTTTGCCATATACAGAACCAACTGAACAATTATGTTTAGATTTGGGGAGAAAAAAAGGTTAAAATAAATTAATATTCTTTGGAAAATGTATTCAGAGCATTTTCATGATAGGAATGATTCCTGTGATTAAAGTCTTCTTTCATTAAAAAGAAGAAGAATTGAAAATAAGAAAAAAACATAAGCCAGACCTACTTGGAATAAGTTTAAACTTTTGATTTAACACACTTAACAAAATCCCTAATTGATAGATTCAATTTGCTTTTGATAGAGCTAAAGACAAGAATTGTTATTTTAATTCATGGTAGTCCGCTGGTGAGATACAAAAAGGAGAAATTATTTCTATGTGCCTTTTCTCCTATTCTTACGCAGTTTTCTTCATAGAAAAATAAGGACAAGTTTCTTTGACAAGGCATGTCAGAGCCCTAGCCTAGTTACGGCAGAAAGAGTACAGTTCTACCCTGCTTGACCAATTTGTCACAATGATTTTAAACGTAAATCTTGTCCCTGCATTCTTGTGTTGTAATCGAACATATAAGAATGAGAGAAATTGAGGCATGTATTACTGAAAAAAATTATTCTATAAAAGAGAACATCGTCATTTGAATAAATAAAAGGGTCTAACAGGCTCTTCAGCCTTGAGTGTCTTAACCCTTATAGTGCTGGAACCGACTTAATATTTATGCAAACAGGTTAGATCACAGGCCAGCCGCCAAGTAAATTGGTGGCTGGCTTGTGATTTAACCTATTTGCTACTGTGAGTATCTTTCCCCGTCAGAATTAACCAGATATTCAAGGTTTTGGAAAGCAAACGACACAAAAATATATTTTTTGAAAATTACCCAGCATTCTAAGGGCTAGAGTTGAAATCTGTATAGAAGAGGATAGGGATTGAGTGTTGGAATAATGTTCCTATATTAACTGTCCAAATTCATTTGGTATGATTGAGATAGTTTGTTTGAAAAATGGTTTCTGGTTCGTTTAATGATTATTACGAGTTGTATAACATTATCTGAAACTTCTGACGTAATCTAGAGGTAGAAGTCAAATTCAAAGTCATCGGATAAGGGGGTTCTTTGGCTTAGTTGGACTCTGCGTGGCCAAGTGGTTAAGATGGTGGACTTAGAACTCAGGGGTTCCACGTTTGAGCCCCTTTGACACCTCTGGTTTCATGGTGGTGAACTTTGGCAAGTCATTTTAGAGCCCTAGCTTAATACTAGTGGATTCAGGAAAGCAGTTACATAACTGAAAAATTGTTGATATATCATTCAACACCATACAAACTGGCCTAGTTGGTGAGATAAAGAACTTGAAATCACAAGGCTCTTCTCAGTAGAGGCTCAATTCCTGGTACCCAGTATTTGGATTTCTATGAGAGATAGTCTTTAGGCTGACTAATGGAATGGCAATAGTTCTATTCAGCAGGACCAGCACTTGAATAAGGCAGTTTGATTTTAATCTTATTTGTTTTACACCAATTTTGACAAAAGCTTGAAGCTTATTGAATTCACTCTCAATGATTACTTCCTGGATACCAAACCAGTTCTTGCGCTATTATGTGGGTAAGTCCTGGCAATTTTCAGCTCACCACTTACAGGGATCAAACCTGAGACACTCGGTAAAAAAGGCAAATGCTCTACCATGCACCAGAAAATCATTGAAATGGAGTTGGTTATTCATACTAATAAAAAGAAAATCAGGAAAAATCTGATAAACAACAAGAAACTGCAAAAAAGAGGCGGGGTTTAGGCAGATTATGGTGATAAGACATATTCATAAAATGGGGGTGGAGCTTAATAGAATCTGTCACATCCACCGGCTTACAGAGGAATTAAGCATTAAACGCCAAACTGTATGTTTGTAACAGTGTTATCTTCTACAGACACAAGGGACAGATCTTAATTAGATTGTTGAACCAATTAATACATAAGGGAAAATGAAAATTGTCTCATATTGCTTTTATTTTTGTAGCGGAAAAACACAACACAAGAAGAAGTTGCTTATTATAAGCAATATCTTCTTTTTTCAAAATGTTTTCTTACATTCCAAGCTGCAGGTTTCTATGAGCAACTTCTTCATTTGTCACAAAGTTTTCCTCTTAAGCCCTGTCTGCAGGTGCATGATTGATAAGAATAAAAAAACACTTTTTTCCTGAAATAAAGTGTCATGCTATTACTTGTAATGCTGATTAGTAGCAGGGGTTTTGATGAAAGAGGGCATTTTTTTCCGTGTAACAATTAATTGCCCCTGACGTTTATTGTCCGCCATGACTGCCGTAACTACTGAGGGTTTCCAAAGATATTTGATACATTACTCGGAGATCCGTTTGTAATTTGTAATTTCTTTGTTCTCACTTTTTGGGGGTCGACAAATGTACTGTGTTATTTTTTTTTTTTATTCTATTGTGTATTTATTTTAGTTTTATTTTTTCCCTGTTATGGAGAGACTTTTATTTGTTTTGAGGTTATGAGCTATATGTATATGCCTTAACTTGTTTCCTTATGGCATATTATATGATAGGTCAAAGTTGATAGCATCTGTAGATGATAAATGTATGAAAAATGAAAAAAAAAAACAAGCTGGGTTCGATTCCCGTCTGTCGTGGTGAAAATTGCTGGGACTAGTCCACCAATTGGTGCGAGTACTGGTTGAGTATTCAGGAAGAAGTCATTGACAGATATTTCAAAGAGCTACAAGCTTCCATCACAATCAATGTTAAATAAATATTTTTAAACTTAGACAAACTAAAAAAACAATCATTTTCCCTTTGGCTAGTGGGAAGAACCCATTGTGACAAACACAGAATGTGAATTCCAAGTCTGGTGTTGGTGAATTAATGAGCTAGAGATTTATCAATCATATTCAAAAGCAGGTGACAACTTCAAAGAAAGAAACATAATAATCAAGTGAAAAAGATGGTGTTAAATGGAGAAAAAACCCAAAGGTTGACAAATTTCCTTCATAAATGCCGAATCTTTTTCTGCACTTGTCTGTGTATGGTTATGTAGTAAATTTCAGTAATTTAACTTAACCGCTTTACCAAACACCAAATTTTTTACTGTCCCAAATTAAAAAGCTTGCAGACGACATTTCGAAATGGGATGAAATTGAAAAGCAGCTTCTGATAGGGCAGAAAACATTGTGGGAAAAGGAGAAATTGCTCATTTAGAGCAATTTCTCCTTTTCCCTCAATGTTTTCAGAGTTGTTTGCAACAAACTGGTCAAATGTCGTTATTGTTTGGTAATGGTTTAAAGCTTTTGGACAAGCTGTGCAATACATACAATTGACTTTGCCACCCTTAAAGCAATTTCTCCTTCAGTCACATTTATTCTAAAAATGTTTTACTGGAAGTTTGATTGTTAGATGGGATATTTATGGTGAGGTAGCCAACCTCTTTCCATAATGCAAGAAATTCCCCTGCAGAGGACATAAAACTGTCAAGATGAAAAAAATAGTATGTAAAAGTGTTATGTTATATATCTGTTTATGAGATATTGTTCCTTCCTCTTGATTGCCTTCTTATTTCTCAAAAAGTTGCACTGAAAGGGTCCTGCTTTGCCAAATGGTTAAGCTTGAAGACTTGTAACCAGGGGGTCAATGGTTCGAGCCTATACAGCATCGTTGGTTTTGCGGGGGGAACCCTTATGAAGCCTTATAAATGTATATATAATTGTGAATGGATAATAATGATCTTAAAGGGTCATATCCAGAAATAGGGGGTTGTTTATTATTCAAATAGGGGGTCAAGGAAAAGCCTGTTACGAGAGGAACAGATTCAAGTACAAAAAAGATATAGTTCTTTGTTCAACCAAGGAAAGACATAACATAACTGCAAAATTGTTGAAAAAAGCTTTAAACCACAACTATCCCAATAAACAACCCCTTCTCTAATGACAGTCTCCTGTGCGGATGTGGGTGGGTTATGGGTAATGTGCTAATAGCCATAATCACTTACAATTCATAAACTCTAATCTTTTTGATATGGCTTGAATGCGGCTGGCCCTAATTGAATTATACGGAAACCGTAGGCCTTCATAGGTTTTCTTACGTGTGCCGCATTTCTCCCTGATTCCGTTAGGCTTTTCCAAGGGAGATAATTCATTTACCCCTGTAGTCCATGTTACCCAATGCTTTACGGCATATTCTGCTGAAGACTTGAATCTACTGTGAACTCCTCATATTACATAATGTTAAAAGAAATATTTTTTCTTGGTTCCTTTTTATCATCCCTTTTCAATTTTAACCAGTGTAAGATATTTGGCTTGTGTTGGTATGGCAATTGTATGTCATGGTTTTCAGCAATATTTAAGTTATTTAACACATGACAGTGTGACCAATATTTGCATCCTTGTGATTCATTGTCTTTACCAACTTTCTTGCCAAGCCACAGGTCTTTTTGTCATTTATACTGGTGCTTTATGAGTTATAATCTTAATGGTGATTGATCTTATTTGTTGGAAAGAAAATTCGAGAATCAAGCATTTCTTCTTGTTGAAGTAAAGCTAAGGATTTTTATAGTATAAAATCACATCTTGTAATATGTTTTCGTCTCTGATCAGTTTGAGTCATTTGAACACAAATTTATCCAGCATCTTCCAACTCAATCAAACAGCGTACTTTTTGTTGCCTTTATTTGAAACAAGTTTCATATAAAATTTGACAAAATTATTGTTTGAAATCTAGGGTAATCATTCAAAATGTAAAAAGTTAGGGATTAAAGGAGAGCCATGTATAAAAATGTTTATGAGAAACCCCAATATATAATTGGTTGAAATGCTTTTAGATATTCGATGCGTTACACATATTAAAGGGGCCAAATTTTTATTTTAATGTTAACTCAGAGAAAAGCTAATAGAACATTTTTTGGTGCCATGTTCTTCACTCATAGATGTAATATAAAATATAGCTACTACTGCTAATGAAATAATAGAAATGCCAAGGCAAAGTGTGGAAATGGATCTCATGCTGTCAACAGGCTTGCTTGGGCCTCCGAATAATTTCAGGAATTGTTTTATACGGAACGGGATCTTGGCACTCATTTTATATTGAATTTTTATGTTCCTCTTGGGGGAAGAAGAACTAACAATTGTAGGTATGAGCATGTGTATGGATGATGGGTGTTTCTGTATTGCGAGATGTCATGTGCACTTTTGTGTCCATCTTAAAGGTAACTTTTGGCTCTCCTGTGCTAAGTTGTTTGTGTACATAATTTGAAATATTGATGTTGTTCAAATCCAGGTGACTGCGTTTGGATTTTTATGAGTGGTTTTCTCCCATTTGACCAATGGAATGCCAATGGTTCTACCTGACTTGATCAGCCCTTATGGACGCTTGAGTTTGGGTTCTTCCTCTATCCTTATAAGCTGAGTCTCTTAACTGACTTATTGAAGGCCTATGGTTCTACCTTGCCCTTATGGGCAGTTGAGTTTGGGGTCTTCCATCTTCATTAAGAGTTGGAAACCGCAACATAACTGAAATGATGTTGATGTAATGTAAAAACCAACATAAACAGTAATAACTGTAAGCTGGGATTTAAACATAAATGAAATGATATTAATGTGTTGTAAAATACATATCAATCAAAATAAAGATACCTTTATACTCAGTTAATACAATTTACTTTGAGGCTGCTAAAGTTTTCATTTCCCCATCTGCCTTTAATTGGATAAAAGGGGTTTAGATTAATGTTAATTAAACGTTATTTGAAGCATGGAGGGATGACATCTTAGAATTCAGAGTAACTGTGGCTGTCAGTCAATAACCCATTACCCCATTTAAACTCACTTTAATATGTCTGCTGCAGGTGACTTTAGAAACCATTGCTATGAAAGGTTGAGATGCTCTTTATGCGCAGTTTATCCTTATTGTCACAGTTGTCTCTATCCAATATTCCAAACCAAATGTTTTGTTTTTCATGCCATTTGTCATTTGCTGATTCTTTCTTTTTGGACCTCTCATATTTTCCCATATACAGCAACAGTTGTGTTTAATTGCATGTGAACCTGTTTTAATTGGGTGAATTTATTTTGGTGTATTGGCTTGAGCTTTTCTATTTTCTAAAATGGGGTTTTGGTTTAATAAAATTTTGATATATGTGACATCTTTACAAGTCAACTATTTTCTGTTGTCCAAATTGGGAGAATTTTGCTGTAAACTGTTGATAATGAATGAAGGCTAGATTTTTATCCGATTAGATTAGATTTTGAACTAAGTAGAAATCACTTATAAAATGGATATCAAATTGTATCAGTATCAGTAGGTAAGAACTTGGCTAAAATTGTTTGAAAGACCAATATATTCTATTTTAAACTTGTAAGATTAAACCAAGTTGATTTTAAATGCAATGTGTAATAATCAATCCTAATTGTGTCATAATAAGAAAATATCTCTTTTACTACAATTTTTTCAATTTAGCCACAATACTAACTAAAATGGCGGTACCGAACACCCGTCTGCACCAGACAAAGGGTGCAGACAGAACTGGCTGTTGTAATAAATAGTGAGTGACTGTCTGCTGAGACGGGGCCAGGCTCTGCTTAAATCATCACATTGCTATCAGGCCAGCGGATCAAAGTACGGAAATGAGTTTTGGGAATAATTTGATATCTCTTGTTACTAGTGCTGGGAGCCGGTGTGAAACCTTAAAGGGGAAGTCAGGTGAATGTAGGGATGGGGGTTATGGTCCTAACTGTGAAAGCATGGTGTTTCGGACATCTGCCCCTTTGGATATTTGCCTTCCCAGACATTTTCCCCTTTGGATACTTGCACAATTTTCAGCATAAGACTGGGTTTTACCAACCAGCCAAAATGTAGTCCTTGCCCCCTTTCGTCAATTTTTTCATGATTTGTATTTGAGCATCTTATTTATTGAATGAATTCTCTTGGACCAAAGCGAAAAACACTAAGTCTGCGTTCTCAGATGATTCGCGGATTGTAAATATTATAGTTTTTAAAGGTTTAATTGTTTCTCTTTTAATTAAAGTTGAAAAGAGTTGATATGGGATAGTTGTCAGGATAATCATTTCCTGGTATACATATAGTTTAAAGGTTATTGTGCATCCCCTTTCACGGTTTGAAGTATGACAACAATGTATTACAATAGATGAGGTGGCAAAGGTCTGCTCTCTACAGAAAAGGGGCAGGGAAAGGAGAATATTAAGCATTAAATGTTTGTTCCTGAGGCATGCACACATACCAAGAGAAATTTATTTTGGATATAAGAAAATATTTTGGATGGATGTATATGCTTGAAATTGCTATCAAGCTTCTATCTCTGTAAGGAAATGACTTGGAGCTTCACTCATATTTCCAATGATGTTTGGTTGCTTTGTATTGAGTGTCTTCATTAAAGAATATAACTTATTCATTTAACTTTTGCATATCAGCTGATAGAAAGTACTATTAAAGAGAATGAATTGAAGCTTCAAACACCTGTTG
The DNA here is from genome assembly GCA_947846245.1 of Cerastoderma edule. Taxonomy (NCBI): domain Eukaryota; kingdom Metazoa; phylum Mollusca; class Bivalvia; order Cardiida; family Cardiidae; genus Cerastoderma; species Cerastoderma edule. Next base: position 33,011,461 of record OX401412.1, read on the forward strand.
ACTTTTAAATGTAACATTTTTTATGGGGATAAATGCATGTTGCATTTCCTTAGACATTATCGCTGAAGTTTTCCAGTCATTCACAAAACCTCAAGTAAATGAACGCATTCGGATTTAGAGCATTCTGGGCTTCCCCTTTAATGATAAAATCTGATAATGCAAAGCAATGATCTGATAAGCCACTCCAATTTACGCTTTCATGCTCAATTTAAGAGGGGAGACACTCTTATCTTCAGAGAAATTTATAACAGGATTATTGTTTGATGAATATGATTTTTTTAGGGGGCCTGATTAATCCTTACCGGTTTCAAGAGAATCCCGCATCAAAGGTGTTTCTAGTAATAATAAGTGGGGGATTAGCCTATAGACTTATCAATGAATTAATGTTGTAAGCTTTGAAATCAATGTAACAAAACCAGAATTTGCTCCTCATGATGAACTAATTACATCTCTATGTTTTCTCTAACCATGTCTTTTGAAGACATGACTAAAGCTCTTTTATTTAAAAAAGGGTTGTACCTTTCTCTTTAAGGATAATTTGTAGGAATCTTTGCATTGTTTCACGATATTCCGTATGTTTGATCAAATTAGTAATGCTTTGTTGCATTTAAACGAAAGAGTGATATTATTTGAACACAACAATTGTCTTTTTATGCGCAAAAGTATTGCTTTTGCAACAATGTTTTAAAAAGTCTCATGTGTGAAAGTTTAACACTTCAATGGAAAGTGTTGGGTGGCAGTTGAATACTCATATGATGCAGTTTTTTTGACTACAAAGAAATCTGCTGGGGTTTTGTTCTGTCAAATACCATTAGTATGGCCGTTTTTGATTTGAAAATAAGGCTGAGGCTTTGAAGATGTCTATTTCCAACATTTTATTCCCCTCAGTAAATGGTGCAATATATCTTTTGAACTTGGTTGTTTGACAATAAAGTGGTTATAGTATCTCTTTTATAAACTATTGGAAGGGATCTTTATGGCCTAGCGGTTAGAGTATAAGTACAAAACTTGGCTGTCTTAATGCCCCCTCTCTGTAGGTTCAAATCTCAGCACTGGTATATTTAGATTTTCAAGAGAGCTTATCAGGCTTATGGTTTCAAATGGTTTGATCCTGCTTGATACAGCCATTATGGGCACCTAAGTATGGGTGTCTTAGTTTAGTTCATTTTAAACTTATTTATTTTTCATTGATTGTTAAACAAATTCTTACAACTTAGATAAATGTCTCTTGATTCTGCTTCCTTGATACATAACCAATAGTTGGGCCAAATGTGGATTAATGAAAGATTGCAAGGTAGATCCTGCTATTCACGGGATTTAAACCCATGATCCTTGTGTCCTGAGGCCAACACTCAACCCCTAGACCATAGTCCATAACAAATGGGAGTCTTCTGCCATCAATTATGAGGTTGGTTGAGACAAAAACTAAATAAATGTTGATGTAATGTAAAACCCAGAATAAAACTAATCAATATAGATAACACATGAAATCCAATGGGGATGTACGTATTGGGATTTTGACACCAGATGTTTCAGGTCGAATCCCATCCCACTGTTATTGCTATCATCAATATTTGTTGTTGCAATAAGCGCTTTTTCCTTTTGTCACAGGGTTTTCATCTTAATACAATTTTCAAATTGTAATTTTTCAGGCTCTATTATCGCTGCTTTATAACATATTGGATGGGATTAGTTGATTGTATATTCTCACAGATATGTGCTGTGAAGGAATGCATTTTCTTTTGATCCAAGGGGTTTTAAAGGTCCTTGTTCACAGAAGAGAAAATTCGAAAGTCAAAATAAAATGTTTATGAAACAATACAGTTTTTGAATTGTTTGATATACAATTGAAAGTAGCTATTTTTAAAGTATAGTTTATTTTAGTGTCAATTTATCCAGGTATGTACAGTCTGTATGCAGTAGATCTCAATGTGTTGCTTTTGGATTAAAATACATTTTAATTCACTGTATTCATGCTTTAGAAAATTAAAAACAATCTAATTTTGCTTCCACTTACATTTTGTCAGTGTGTATCATATAACAGTACAACTGTTGAGCAGTTTTGAAGAATTTAATTCTCAACATCAAAATTTCCTCACATCTGTGAACAAGCACCTTTAATGATGAGTCTTTTATTAAGGGCCCATCAGCTGTGATTCATTTATCAGAAGTGTTGATGCATCTTATAAAAGACATTAATTGTCTTTATCCTTTGTTTTGCCATCTTATCATTACATCTTCCAAGCCTTTACTGTCTAGTCGCATAGTTCAGTAGATATCTTGAAATGGAAGGAGCCCTGAGTCCAAACCCTGGCTTTGTCATCATTTATCACAATAACTTATAACACCATTGTGCTTGTTTAGTTCTTTCTGGAACAATAAAGAAAGCCTGTTGCAATAAACAAGATCAGTAAGAAATGATAAAAATAAGAACTACATAAAAACATATTTGAATTGATTAACTAAAGTCATGAATGAAGTCCCCTTTGTTTGTAGTTTTCTGCAGCTACAAATTTGATACCAAACATTTGTTTGTTTCAAAGATAGTTATGACCTCCATAAAAGGGATTAAGAAATGAATGCTTTACTTTTAAATGTGTCATTCAAAGCAGTTTTACGAATTAAAGATATGTTGAACAAAAAAGATGAAAATGATTCACAAATGATGTCATTGTTACATCTAGAGATCTTTCTGATAAATAGCACTTCTGTCAGAATGCAGATTTAGAAGCATGCACATTTGGCATGAGGTGATTTTGTTCTGCATCACTTCGACAGGTAGTCTTTGCCTTTTTACATTCAATAATATGAATGGTAATTGCACTTAGCTGTCAAAATCCTAAACAGGCATCTTGAAAAAAAACTTAGAGAATTTATATCACTGCTTTTTGGGCCCTACATGGCCTAGTGGTTAGAATAAGGAACTTGAAATCACATGGTTACTCTCCACATGGGTTCAAATCCCGGTGATGGGTTTTGGATTTTCGTAATAGTCTCCTGACTAACTACCCGAATGCTGATGGTTCTACCCGGTTGGACAAGCCATTATTGGCAGTTGAGTATGGGGTCTTCTTCCATCATTAAGAGTCAGGCAATGCAACACAACTGAAATACTGTTGACGCAATGTAAAGTCCATATAAAACATGTCAATGCTATTCATTGCATGCATTTTCTAAGAAAGGAATGTGTCCTGAAAGATAGTTATTCTTTTTACCTTAAATGTGTTGTTTACTGGAGCTTCCAAAGTTGATTCAGTCACAAAATCCCTATATGAGGGAATGGGGTAAAGTAGCATAACAAATGTTTCAATGCCAGAATTATGATTTAGAAAGGTTTAAGTATTGTTCAGGGATGGCAGACACTTAAAACTTAAGATATTTTTTAATCAACTTTATCGTCAGTAAGATGTTTTAAGTATTCATTGTTATACTTCCATTTAGTGAAAAGCAGGAGAAAACCCAACCAGCATTGGATAGATGTGGTATAGTGTCATGCTAGATCAGCCTGTTTCGTCGGAACTTGAAATCACATGGCCCCTTTTAGCTTTGGTTCAAGTCTCGGTTACTGTATTAGGATTTACATAAGAGGTCGTCTCTTGCTTAACTTATGAAATGCCAATGGTTTTACGCAACATTGACCAAAATCACCCAATTGCCACATCGATCTTGCTGCTAACTGAACTGCATTGTAACAATTTGATAAGCTACAGAACTAGAGCAATTATCCATTTGTTAATGCCATATGATTTGGAAAAATTATTTCAAATATAAGTAACACATTTTTAGGGTCCATATCAGTTTTATGATTTATTCATCAGACTAATGATTTGTTTTCTTTCATGTGTAATGATATGTTTTGCAATGATTTTGTATTTAACTACATGATTTTACAAGCCATATTAGTTATATCAAACATTAATCAGACTGTGATGATTTGGTATATTTGACTAATAAAAACATGTATTGCAATTATTTTGTAAGTTATGAATATCTGATTCTTTGTATCACAGGGGTCTATAGCTATCCTTGGGTCAGTACTATGCAATATTGAGGGTTCATTGCAAGACTATAGTAAGTGCTTCACATCTGTGAAGGACTTACTATAGTCTTGCATTGAACCCTCTATATAATTTATATTACATAGTACTGACCCAAGGATAATTATAGACCCCTGTGCTTTGTATCAGACTAGAGGTTGCATTGGGGGCCTTTAATGATTCCTATCTTATCTCTCGAGAAGAAGTAAAAACAGTTTAACATAGGCTGGCAATAAAACGACTCCTGTAAATCGGGGAAACTGATGAAGTGTTAAGTGGTCCAGGTGTCAATTTCGGGATGATTTATGACGGACCATATGAATCCCCTCTCTCAAACCCTTCATGTCATGTAATTTGGTGTTAGCACTTGTATTGGGCTTTGTTTTGGGATTAAATAGACCCTTTTACAAGATCCAGATTTGTAAAGAAATGGATCGGTGTGCTTTGAATTTGGTTTTGAATACAGCGTTAAATGAAGTCATTGTTATATAATTCATTTGTATTTTTGCGCGGGAACGTAGACATTGAACTCTTGGGTCCCAGGTTTGAGCCTCAGCAACACCTCTGGTTTCGTGGGAGTGACCTTTGGCAAGTTACTTCAGAGCCCTAGCCTTGTACTTGTGGATCCAGGAAAGCTGTAACATAATTGGAAAATTGTTGACACGGAGCTTGTTCACAAAGGAGAAAAATTGAAAGTCAAAATAAAGTGTCATTGAAACAATACTGCTTTTGTATTGTTGTTTGATAAACAATTAAGGGTAGCTATTGGAAGCATAATTAATTCAGGAAGCATCAATTTATCTGAGTATTTACAGTCTGTATGTAGTAGATCTTAAAAGTAATGACTAGCTTTTTGACTGAAATAGATGTGTGTTCACTGTTTACACATTTTAAAGAATTAAAAACAATCTAAGTTACTTTCACTTTTGTCACGATGTTATCAAAGTTTGTCTTATCAAAGTTTGTCTTCTAGCGGTAACTTGTTTGGAAGCTAAGGATTTTCAAAGGTTCTCCTATTCTAGGTATATCATTCATCATTCCAGCATAATTCCGTGAATTACTTTTCACGCTGGCATTTTTATTGTTTCATGTTTGTAAATTGTAGCAGTAGTGTGTGTTAAAATGCTCCAAACAGGTATACTGAAATCATATCTGTCTTAAACATTTAGCCAATTTGAGCTGTTGTAATTGGTGTTCTTCTTTTTCCTATTTACACCTCTAAAATGGCTGGCTTCGAGTCCTTTGTTTAGAAAACAGCAGGAAATTTTTGTTTTAGGTTCTTTGTAGGATTGATTTTTGTTTTGTTTTAAATGTTTTCTATATATTTTTTTTGTTTAATAGCGATCTTGTTAAATTCAATTAATGATATGATGAAAAATATATATATATCAAAACAATAATTACTGAAATCATTTTTGTGCAATACTCTACAGAAAGTAATACTTTTTTCAGGATAATATATGTAATAGCTGAAAAAATAGATTGCTGATCATAAAGAATTTTGCCTTATAACAAGTAGGAAGGAAAGAGTATTCAATTGTGTTGGCTGCCTTGTTGAAAAGAGCTGCTTTTGTTTTCAATAAACAAATACCTTTTCTTGATTTTTTGGATAGTTAATGATTTGTGTTAATGAGTTATCCACTTTACTTGAAATATACAATCTGAAACAACCAGTAATGCGTACCACATTTCCGTCAGTCGTTTTAATGTTTACTCTAACAAATAGTTGTATTCTAAAACTTAATCATTAAAACTATACAGGTTTCTTCAGAAGTTCAAGTTCTGTGTCTGGACAATCTGAATTTCTAGCAACTTGTTCAAATGGGCAAATGGCTTTTAAAGTTAAAGCCAAATGGCTTTTAAAGTTAAAGCCAGAATGGTGCTCATTTACAGTAAAATTGCCTAAGTTCTAGAAAAATGGACAATTTCAAATTACCTTTGAAACAGTAACTGAGACAATTACATGAGGTTAAGATAAGGTTAGTTTAGAATGAGGGGGAGGGGGATTTTGTAAAACACTGATGAATACCAATTAAATGGGAGAAATTAACCATTTTGACTTTTCTCCTTGATGGATTACTACCAGAATTTTATGTGTATCACATGATATATTCTGACTTTAAAGACAAGCCTGACAGTCCTGATTGTATTTCCCTGTTGTTATTGTATTTCCCTGTTGTTATTTTATTTCAGACATGTGAAGATCTATGATGTTGGTACCTATCAGGTCGTACATACACTGGACTATCCCGGGGCCATACTAAGTCTGGCAGTCAGTGTAAGTGTTGCCATAAACAAACATGACATATTTTGTTATGTCACATATTTTCCATGTGATCTTGAAATCAACAATTTCTGCTTTAAAATCTTTTTTATTAAATGTCCCTTCTTCCAAATGTGTATTGTTCCATCTTATTGCTGGGAAGCGTATGTGATTACAATAGTTAAGATATACCACAGTTAAGTTTGCAAAGGAACATTACCTGTCTTTCATTGCAGCTTCTAATCACAGTATCACAATTTAAATTTTTATGGGAGACAGCTTCTTGGTTGCAAAATGCTATGCTGATGGTCTTCAAGGCTTGACTAGCCCTTGTGTTTATAAGCTTGAGGCATTACTCCATTAGGTATTATCCGGGCATCGCTATACAATTTCAACTATTGGCAATTTCTCATCCAGTGGAGTGTTGATGCATCTTTGAGTTTAGTGTTTGCACAGGCTTACCTTAATTGTTACTATATATTCATTCACTTCTAAAATAATAATACTAAAAATTTGGACATAAAATAGAATACATGTTTTATTATGACCAAATTCATAGGGTAATCATTCTGTAATCTGAAGTCTTGATAAGGTAGGTTGAACTATGTTCATGACTATCACAGAATCATCTCTTGTTTTTTCAGCCTGATGACAACCTTATAGCAGTGGGTACAGCTGATGGGTTGTTGTCGTTACAGCGTCGTAAGTCTGGAGAGATGAAGGTCAAACCAAAAAAGAAATCTGTGTCATACAAATATGGTCTCCGAGGGAAGACCTTTTTACCGAAAAAGGTCAGGCTTTGTTATACTTTTTTCTCTGTAATGTGATGGTGAAAAGAATGACTGAATGTTTGATGCACTGGTCAGTCTTTCTGTTAAATTTAACCCTTTCCCAAACAATAACTTTAGAAAACATTGAGGGAAAAGGAGAAATTGCTCATAACGAGCAATTTTTCCTTTTCCCTCGATGTTTTCTGCCCTATCAGAAGATTATTTTCCAATTTCATCACATTTTGAAATGTTGTCTCCATACACTTTCAATTTGGGACAGTCGAAAATGTGTTGTTTGCGAAAGGGTTAAACCATTATTGAACCATTATAGGGTCCTGTTTTGCCCAGTACAGTAGTCAAGGTGGCTGTATTATAACTTGGGGCCCCAGTTTAAAGCCCCAATGGTACCTCTGCTTTTGTGGGAGTGTCCTTCGACAAGACACTTCAGAGCCTGCTTTAACATAATTAAAATTTGTTATGAGTTGGCTAACCCCATATTGACCAACAAAAAAATAGAACCATTATGCGAGATGCTGTCCTTGCCCTATCACTAAAAGATAACCACATAGCATGCATGAATAAGGATCAATGTATCATCACAGAATGTTGTAAATGGTGGGGGTCATACTCTAAAAGATAGGAATTATCTGTTTGGTAAAGACTGGATTAAAGGTTTTTGAATTTAGAACATTAGAGAAAAACATTGTTTTGCTATTATCTTTCAATCTTTAGGTTTAGTTGATACGTAAATCCTGCTAAAAAAAGTTATTTATCAATGATAAGATCAATTTCTTTTTAAAATCAAAGCATAAAATGATATTTGTTAAAGGATTAATTGCTTAATAAGTCATTAAAGATGCAGGAATTGTTTTGTTAATAGCTCAAGAAAAAGAAGTATTAAAAGAATGAAATAAAGATGTTTAGGAAAGTAACTTCTTAGAGCCTAAGATAAATAAATCAATAATAATGATCAAAAGCTGCAAAATCATTTAATGACCAAAAAACTCAAAACCTGCAATACCTTTCATGCACCATTACACCTGATATGTTACAAAAACAAGATGACTTATAGTAAAAACAAATCCTCATTTTCTCTCAATGATTTGAACACACTTTAGAAGACATCTAACATAGATTCTTTGAATCATACAAAACCATTAGTGCTTTCCTTCACTTATGGAATTTCATGCACACTTATTGACATAAGAAAGCAACAAAAAAAAAAGGAAAAAAAGAATGATTGCTCTTTATGAACCATTTACCCTTTTTGTCAAAATGGTGTCTACTTAGTATCATAAAGAAACTGTCATTTTTCTTTAATTTATTTACTTTATCTATTGTTGAAGTTTTCAATTTGATCCAGCCTAAATAACTCCATGTGGTTTGATGGTACAGAACTTATAATCATATGGCCCCTCTTTGCGTAAATTAAAATCAAAGTGACGGCATTTCGATTTTCATAAGAGGTCTTCTCCCGACTGACTTGTGGAATGCCGATGGTTCTCCACCGCTTGACCAGTCCTTATGGGTAGCTGAGTATTGGGTCTTCCTCCATCATTAAGAGTCAAGCATCTCAACATAACTGAAATAATGTTGATTTGATGTAAAACCTTGCATGAATCAATGAATAGATTAAACAAAAACTCCCCTATGGGTGAATATGGGGAATGCTCAAAGAGATCTAGATACTTTCAATGTGGAACCAGTCTACAACACTTCATGGGGGTCCAGCATGGCTCAGTGATTACGGTGGTAGAATTAAAACTCGGGTTGGAGTCCCTCAGACACCCCTGGCTTCAAGGAAATGGCCTTTGGCAAGTCACTACAGAGCCCTAGCCTAGTACTGGTGGATCCAGGAAAGCCTTAACATGACTTAAAAACTTGATACAGCGTTAAACACCATACACAAATAGAACTTCATGGAGGGGGGTTTGGTTGTGTGTAATGTGTTAAAGAGGGATTCTTTATTTGAATCCGACAGTTGCGAATCAAGGAGGAAAGAATGGTGTTCTAATGTAGATTACATTTCAGTATTTCTCATTACCCAGTGTTTGATGTGCTCCATCACAAGTATAGTCGGATCCGCCAACAAGGGAAATTGTGCCTTGAAGAGGTTCAGCATGTTGGAGAAGTTTAACACATTACCACCTAACAGCACATCTTTGCATCTTGCAGCAGATGACTTTTCAAAAAACAATGTGGCAAAAGGAGAAATTGCTTGTCCCAAGCAATTTCTCCTTTTCCCACAATGCTTTTTCAGGTTATTCACATATCACAGCAGCAGAAATGAAAGTTTTTTTCACATGTTTACAAAGCTTTTCTAAAGTCGTCTGCTTCAAGTAAAAGAATATGTTGTTTGCAGATGGTAAAGGGTTAAAGACTCAGTTACCTATGATGGTGTTTGATTAGATGAAATGCATTCAGATAAAGCTTTTAAAAACCTTTTTCCTCAGATGTGAGTTTGCGAATGGTCCAAAATGAAAGCACAAAGTCTCTCCACTGACTTACAGAATGCCTAATGGTTATACCTGGCTTGATCAGCCCTTATGGGCAGTTGAGTATGGGTTATTACTCCATCATTGATTTCAGGATTGAGTTATTATTTATTCTCACTTTGTTTAATTTTACATTCTGATGAAGATTTCTTTTTGGCTTTCTCACCAAAATTGTTTGTCGTTTAATGTTATGATGCATCAATATGGTATTTTCAAGTTAAACATAGTCTTTGATGTATCCTTTAATAATTCACATGAAATATTTCTGCTTCTCAAAAAGGTGTTAGCCAATGTTGTTAATTACCGGTATGGACAGAAAATGCAACAGTATAGGTTATAATTATTATAAATTGGATTTTCTCTAACTTACTTTGCAGACAATTTGTAGAAACCAAATGATACATTCTACATTGGAAGTTTCCTTGATCTAAGTATGAAGGAACTTGCTAACAATTGTTAAGAATGTCTTTTATTACAGATGATATTTTATAAAAAAAATTGAAAGCAAATTTACTGAAGATGAGCGTAATCTTCATTCGTGACGATTAATTGTTTGCATCCAATGGAACAACACAAGTTTATATGAATTCTATTGTCATTGAAGATTGCTTCACTTTCTTCTGCAGCACACAGATCAAAGAAAAGGGTTGTTAAGTGGAATTTTGGTTTTCATATCAAACAATCCGCTTTATAGTCTATGGTTTTTATACCAGTATAAAGCAATCATTTCAAAAGTACAATGATCCTTCCATGGTGAGTGGATTGCAATTGTAGAACACATGTCTGATGGAAGTGAGTGCTACTCCTCTTGCAGCTGCTCTTTAATTGCTTATATCCCATCCTCATTAATTTATATTCAAGTAGTTTGCTCAAAGAATCATTTATAAGAAATTGAACTTGAAAATCATAGGATTCTTCTTCTTTTTTTTTTTCTTTTTTTTTTGCTCACCCTTATCACTTTCAGGAAGTAATGCATGATTGTTTTGTCTTATGTTGTATCAATTTAGCAAATATAATTGCTTACCTGCTGCCCCTTATGCTGAGGGCATGTAGAGCAGCAAGCAAACAATGTGGGATACTTCATATTTCAGTAAATGCATTTATACATGGTACTATCTTATAAAATTGTATTAAAAGGATTATCTATTAAGTATTGTAACATTCTTTGATTCTTGTATATCAGGAGGATACTCATAAGAATGCTACCACTAATTGAAACTAGTGTCACTGTTTAATCCCTTAGTTAGTAATTTGTAACTGTACCACATTTGCTGCGGAAATCTTTAGAACCCATGATGACAAAAGGGCAAAATTATCTTAAAAAGCAGTCTACAGTTGCCTTCAATTTGATACAGTCTCAAAACCCCACATAGAGAACAGTTTTATACATTATCATTATATGAATCTTATATTTATATATAGGGTAAATGAATATGGTATGATACTTGTAATTAAAACTTAACAAAGTTATTCAGCACCATTAAACAATCATTATATTTCAGAGGGATTTATGTTGATATAACATTGCAGTATATGATTTTTATGTTATAAGGATAGCATGTTAATTTGGAACTGTTTCATGATGCTTTTGTACAAAGGGGTGCATGCAAGTGTGAAACTGTTTCATGATTTAAAATAAGTTAAGTTTATTATTTTTCAGTTAATTCCATGAATCTAGTGTATCAGTTTACACTTCCCATTTTTCATGTTGGACTAAATTAAATAGAAAACAAAATTAAGAAAAGACTATAAGTGTATTAAAAGGATGTTTCTATTAAATATTGTATCATTCTTTGATTCTTGTATACCAAAAAGATGCATATAAAAATGCTACCATTATTTGATACTATGGTATCACTGTATAAAGGGATTAACTCAGCTTAGCTGTCATTTTATAAGTTGATGATAAATTATTTTAAAGGTTCAAAATTGCAATCTGTGTAATACCGGTAGTAACGAATGTACCTGCATGTGCTGCAGAAGTCTTTAGAAGCGTTAATGATAAAAGGGCCAAACGATCTTAAGAAGCATTTCAATTTTTTGTCAAAATGGTTTCTACCATTTATCATAAAGAAAATGTACTTCTTTCCATGGTATCATTGTTGCCTTTAATTAAATATGGTCTCAAATAGGGATTAGGTTTATTCGTTATCATTATATGAAACTTGAATATAAAATGGACATGAATATGCTATGATACTTGTAATTGAAGTTTAAACAAAGTTATTTGGCACCAGTAAAAATGCATTGTATTCGAGGGGGATGAATTTAGATATTATAACATTGCAGTATATGATTTTCATATTATAGGGAAAACATGTTGATTTGGAATTATTTCATGATGCTTTTTGTTCAAAGGGATACATGTAAATGTGAAACTGTTTCATGATTTTAAACAATTTAAGGGACTATGTTTGTTCACTATCATTATATGAAACTTAGATATAGAATAGACATGAATATGGTATGATATCTGTATTTTAAGCTTAAACATAGTTTTATTTGGCACCATTAAACAAGTTTTTAATTCAGGGGGATGAATGTAGATAATACAACATTGCAGTATGTGATTTTCATATTATAGGGAAAATATGTTGATTTGGAATTATTTCATGATGCTCTTTGTTAAAAGGCATAAACATATTTATAAAAGAGATGCATGTAGATGTAAAACCATTTAACACATAACCACCTAACTTCACATTTTTGCGCTTGCAGCAGACAACTTTCAGAATGCAATGTCACAAGCAATTTTTCCTTTTGCCACAATGCTTCTTTCTATCTATTCACGTATCACACCAGCAGATTTGAAACAATTTTTCACATGTTTACAAAGCTTTTCGAAAGTTGTCTGCTTCAAGTACAAAAGGTTGTAAAGAGTTAAAATTCTTATATTTCAGTTGATTCCTTTCATCAGTTTTCTGTAATAATTTATGCTACTCATTTTCCATGTTGGACTAAACTGAATAGAGAATAAGACTCGAAAAAGAAAGAAGAAAAAGGGCATTACTTTCATGGTATTGGGTAGAAAGGTAGAAACACTTGTGCCAAAAAGAAAAGGCTCATCATGATCAATTACTTCTTTTGTCAATTGTTTATTCTGCTGGATTTCTGATTAGATGTACAAAGAAAACCTAAACCCTTACCCTCAATATGTTGAATTATTACTAATCCAAATTGATATTGATAGCAGATAACAATAAACAATGTGAAATAGATACATTGTCCTTTAGATAAGGTTTTTTCTAGAATCTTCTGATGTCTGATGTAGTGAGGTTTTTTAGCGTAAGGGTTGAATTAAAGAAGAGATTGACAATTCATAAATGAGAAAAACAATGTTATTTGGTAGAAAATAAAAAAAACAAACACTATGTTTGAAGTCTATTTTTGCATTCAAACATGTTTAATCATCATCTTTCTTTTCTTTTTTTTTTAAGTAGAACCTAGAATCTTCAGGTACAAATGCAGGAAATTGGGTTCTCTTGGAGTCAGGGATTAGATTAAGATTAGGAAGGGATTGAAGATTTACTAATGAGTAGAGTAATGTTATTAAGTAGAAAATAAAACAAACACTATATTTGAAGCATCTTTTGTATTTGAACATGTTTTATCATCATGTTTCTTTTTATTATCAGGAGGACCATGTAATAGAACACAAGCGGAAAGAAACATTAGCCCGCTATGATGTGTACTTCAAAAAGTTTGAACATACAAAAGCTTTGGATGCTTCATTAGAGGTAAGAAGGCCATAGATGAAAAGGAAATCTTCTTTAAGGTAGAATACCCATAATCTGCCATTTTGAAACTAATTCTTTTGTCGGATTACTTGGATGTTCTCAGTATACATCTTTGTGACTGGAACTGTGAATAGTTCCGGTCACGGCCCATGCATACCAAGAATGACCGAATTAATCCATTGAAAGAAAGTGTTTCGAAAGGGTGAATTATGGATATTCTGCCTTTATGTACATTTAAAAGCCAATACATATAGAGGAACAATTCCTGTATGATCTTGAGAGCCTCAATTTCGGCCAATGAATCGTTGCTTGGGATGATTTTGGATAAAAGCTTAAGGACACCACATTTTATACCTTAATGGATACATATATTATTGATGCATTTATTAGAAAAAATGTTTAAAGATACTTTTTGGACAGTTCATTTGTTACATCCACTATCTACTGAATTGTGTACAAGTGTATTAATGAATTAACCTTTTTAGCCATTATGGAGATAATATGTATACTATTACTAATTATAAACATTGAAGGTACCATTTGTGAATTATGACAAATACTTTTGTATTATTCAATTTAAAGTGAAAACTAAGACAATATTACAGAAATATCCAATTACTTGCTTTTTACAGATAAACAACCGAAAGTTTCATCCTGAAATCCCCGTGGCTGTGATGCAAGAGTTGATACGGAGAGGTGGTATTAGACAAGCCATTGCTGGGAGAGAGGGCATGTCCTTGAAACGTCTCATTACCTTCTTATGCTGGTGAATATTTATACATTATTATTTGATTCATTCTTGTATATGGACTTTTGTGATAGCATCAAATGAAAAGTAACAGAAAGAAACAATATAGAATGATATGTCAAGTCTGTGGAAACTATTGATGTATGAATTATTGATTGTACACAATTTATATTTTGTCCAGGACAAAATTAAGATTGAACATTAGATAATTCAGAATGATTAGTGTCTTTTTAGTATTGGGAAGAAGCCATTGTGACAATAAAAAGATTGTTTATTAACAACAATATCTTTTGTTTCAATATGGGCTCTTAGCAAGTATATTTGTACAAAAAGTCATCTGTGTATTGCCTTATCCATAAAGAATGTATCTTTTTGATAAATATGGTTAGAAAATGAAGATGTTTATTATCAAATGATTGTATAGTCTACTTATCCTTTATTATTTCAAAAAGATGCGGACTCGGAACTAAAAAGCACAAATGAATTAGATTTTCAATAATTCTTATATAAAGACTGAATAAGGAAAATTTCAAGTACATGTACTAACAGTATTCCAAGATCATCTGAAATCGCTTCATTTTAATTTTGGTGTTTGAATCAATAATGGTATATTTACAATGTATTGCTTATTCTTTTCATTTCAGGAACATTTCCAATCCAAGATTTTCTTCTACTTTAATAGACGTTGCAAATTTAACTCTTGGTAGGTTGGATTAATTTATTTTTGATATGCTCTTGTTTCACTTTTTCACCTAACATTGAGTGTTGGATCTAAATGTTAAGGGGCTTACATGGCCTTGTGGTTTGAAAACAGAACTTGAAAACTCATGGGTTCACCCCATATGGGTTAAAATTCCAGAACTGGTATTTGGATTTTCATGAAAGTTGGTTTGTTAGTTGAATTACAGACTGCTGATTGTTCTACCTGGCTTGACCAGCCCTTATTGGCAGTTGAAAATGAGTCTTCCTCCATCATTAAGAGTCAGGCATAACAACATAACTGAAATAATGTTGATATGATGTTAAACCCATATATGGATAAATGAATAGGGCATTGCAAAATGACTAACACATACTGCTGATGTGATGTAAATAAAGCTGTATCAATCAAACAAGAATAAAGGGCAATCAAACCTGCTCTTCTTTTTTATATACATTATATTAATTTGTAAAAATATTTATTGAATTGATGATGTTTCATTTTTGTATAAGTCAATAAAATTATTCAGGGTCCTGTGTGGCCTAGTGGTTAAGTTGACGGACTAAAAACTTTGGTGTCGAGGGTTTGAGTCCCACTGCCACCTCTGGTTTCATGGGAATTGCCAAGTCATTTCAGAAGCCCTAGCCCAGTACTGATGGATCCAGGAAAGCTGTTATATTACTGACAAATTCTTGATACTGAGTTAAAAACCATACAAATGAAAATATTCTGATTCTGAATTTATTTTTTCAGATATATACACTCCACTGATTGGCCGAAGCTCAGAGCTGGACACGCAGTTATACAAACTTAAGGTGGAAGTGGATAAGGAAATCAACTTCATGAAGAACATGTTCCAAGTTATGGGGGAAATGGACACATTATTTGCAGCATCACAGACACAGTTCTCGACCAATGAAAATGGAGATAATCAGTCACATGTTACATCATTGACTCCTTCATTGGCTGCTGTGGCATCATGATAATTAGTATTCATTTTCTTATTGTGTTTTTAAACATTTTGACCAATCGGATGACAGTAAGCTATTTATATGGCTCTGATTTTGAATTCAAGAATTTGTGCTCTAAAGTCTGTGGATTTTCAAGAACAAGAAAAGGAACCTGGTGGTTTTATTGGCCCATGTTGTATCATTTTGACTTCTGCAGTTGTTACTGAGATTTTTCTTTACATGAATAATGATGTATTTTTTATCTAAAGGACGTAAAGCTTGCCATAAAACTTTACTTCACATAATGGAGTGGCTATTATGAAATATTGAATGCAATACTGCAAGTGAAAGAAGTTTTATTATTTCAGTTAGCTTGCAAAGTGACTTGTAAAAGTCTATTGAACAGTTTAACATTAGACTTGCTAAAAGCCGTTCAAAGGACTTGAATGTTGATGCTGACATTATGTGTGTGGTTTTTTTTCAAAATCATTGCTTGAAAGATGAGATAACTGACTTATTTTACCACCATTATGATAAAATAGTTATCCATGATTGTAAAAATTTAATCCAGTTACAGTCTGTAACAGAGGGATACTGGGTTCAAGTCCCAAGAGCTCCACTGGTTTTGTTGGAATGTCCTTTGGCAAGCCACTTAAGAGCTCTAGCCTAGCAATGGTATGTCTCTTGAGTTGTAATATAAGTGAGAAATTGTTGACTTAAAGTTAAATCCCATGTCATACTAGGTTGGACTGGATTCATGCTCGTTTGGGAGCTTTTGACCCCTTATATATGGGATTGTGAATGGAGAACAATGATTTTTAGGGGTCATATCCAGGAATTGGGGGTAATCTTCTACTATATAAGTGTTGGGTTAAAGAAAGCCCTCATTGGACATCATGCAAATTGTGCACCTAAGCCAAGGAATAAAGACGATTAATAATGATTATATTTGTGTTGTTCTTTTCTCAATGAAGCTGTAACAGCTTCAATAAGGTACAGAAACTCAAACTGTAAGATATTGAGTTGCTTTAACCAGGCATCAATAAATAGTCCAAACACATTGCCCCATTTTGAGAATGTGCCAGATATATTTCAGAATATACATTTTATTCGACAAGTACTTAGTCATGTTTACGCTTTAGTACAACTATAATAACATAAGGGGATGACATTCATTTTGTACATAACACTGTTGATATGATACTTGATATTACATGTCAAAGAAAAGAGTGCAATATGAGGGTTCAATGCAAGACTATAGCAAGTTCTTCACAGATGTGAAGCACTATATTCTTGCATTGAACCCTCGAATAGTTAAAAAAAAATAGTAGAAATTCCACATATAGTGTCTTTATGATGACATTCTTAATTGGAGGGCTGTTACCTTTATCAAACACCTAATAAAGATGTTTATTAGGTATTTGCCTTTGTGAAATAAAAAAAACTCTTACCAGAGACCTTTAATTAACATGTTTGTTAAAGGTACTTGCATGTTCTTGTATGTATGTAACTGAAACAAACAACTTAAGATGACATTGCCACCAATTTGACAATATGTCCTTTGGACAGTATTTTATCAACCAACAATATCTCATAAAGGCTTCTTATCAAATGGGAAATGAAAGGTCTGGTTGCCCAACTTAAATATGTGTACTGATTCTTTGAATTTAGACTGTCTGCTTTACTATGGAGTGGGTAATTTACCGAATAACATTTAGTTTGATGAATTGAGGATCTGGCCTGGGCCTGATTTCAGGCTTTGGGGATTTTAAATTTTCCTTATTTGTTCATATTGAAAGATGTTAATTCAGGCTTCAAGTCGAGTGTTCAGTCCAAGACTATAGTAAGAGCGTCACTAACATGAAGCACTTACTATAGTCTTGCACTGAACCCTTGAAGGAATGATTTTCAGGCTTGAGAATTCCTTAACAATAGCAGGCCAGGGATGCAGGTTCATCTATTCCTAGGGTTAACAGGTAAAGTACTTTTACTGAGTAGACAAAAGACAGACAATAGACGAGCGACGTTTTATCTGTGTGCCTGATTAAACAATTGGTATGCAATGCATTTTGTGGTCACACATTCCACAACCACATAAATTAAATTTATGATTAGTGCAAGGTGTTTGTTTTGTCTAGTGTAGTAGCCTTCGAAATGTTGGGGGGGGGGGATATTTTCCAGCAGTTACTTGTCTTGATTATTTGATTATTATATACATGTAGCAATTAAAGTACTTGATAGTAATTCATGCTTTATATATGTGTTGTTATAGACCAGCATAAAACGCTGAATGAAAGGGGAAAGTGTGGGTCGAGATTAGCCTTTGTATTCTGTACATACCGATCATTCATGACCCTTTCCATTTCTTTAAATCATGCGTAATTGTAAAATATGTAAAGGTCAATGCCAGTTATTTGCCGACAGTCCCACAATTGGAATGAATGAATAAATCAAGCATGGCTTTGGAGGAATATTTCATATGCATGCATTGTTGTTATTCAATCTACAACATTGTGAAAATATGAGATAACATAGATTTAAATGCAATACAGTCTGTTTGGTGACAAGTGCCTACTCTTATCACTCATTTCATATTTTTTGTTCATTTACCATCATTCACTCATGAATAACAAATTCTTTAATTGTTATAATTCATTCATAGAATTGGAAATCTTCTTTTATATACCTAATATATTTGAGCTTGTGAATATTTCAATGTACTTTTATCTACATCATCATAATACACACTAAATGACTTGAGAGTCGACGTTACATTACGAAAGAATTAGATATAAGATTGGGGTATATACAGATCTCAGCAACTGAACAATCATGATTAATGAAAATGATAACGAAAATAAATACATAACTTTATGAATCGTTTTATTGAGGAGGGAATTAATGAAAATGATAACGAAAATAAATACATAACTTTATGAATCGTTTTATTGAGGAGGGAATTAATGAAAATGATAACGAAAATAAATACATAACTTTATGAATCGTTTTATTGAGGAGGGAATTAATGAATGAATGAATAACTTTATGTACTTTTTTGAGGTGGGAAATTTATACAATCACTAAACATTTCTTTTGTAGGCGAATTCTGTAATTGGTTTACTGTATGTTGCATTGTAGGCGAGATCGTCGGTAGGCTAAATCTCCTGCACCTTCATAACTCGGATGACCCAAGTGTAACTGTGTTTCAGTAGAATGAAATATCTGCGTCTGGACCATTCAAACTAGCACCTTCCATGCTTTTTCGTCAAGTCAAAGCAACAGGTGGGCAAAGACTCCTGACCATGTATTGGAAGAAGGTAAATAACATCCGTTATATATCGTAAATCAATTTTGAAATTAAGTAAATGCGGAAAATAGCGCATGATATAATGCCTGTA
The DNA here is from genome assembly GCA_947846245.1 of Cerastoderma edule. NCBI lineage: Eukaryota > Metazoa > Mollusca > Bivalvia > Cardiida > Cardiidae > Cerastoderma > Cerastoderma edule. The sequence continues at coordinate 33,030,559 of OX401412.1, forward strand.
ATGCCCCAAAGTTGATTTATTGATAATCCATGAATTTACGGAATGGTGAGTCAATCAAGGATTTTTAGTCATTTAGACTTTTACTCGCATAATCTGGCAGTAATTTCGATGAATTAGCTTTTACCCTTTCAAATGAACAAACGTTTTTTTCTGATGGGTTGTTTCTTTTCTTGAAATTTCCTACAGGCAGCGCTTGAAAACATTGTGACAAAAAGGAATGCTCTGGACGAGTACCAACTCCGTTTTGTCACAATGTTTGCAATACATCTTAATTTGTTTTGAATCTGTTCTTTGATAGTATGACAATTTGATATTGTCTGTCGAAAATCCTTTGTAAAGTCGGGGAAGAGTTCAAACGTAATTATACATGTATATGTCCCACTACTAATTAACTTCTATAAACATGTATTGTTGAATGCGTGAGAATTAGACAACAAAGGGGCGAAAATATTGACAGGGTCATTCGAAAAGTAACTCCTAAATAGCGACTAATTATGACTATGACAAAATTATTTCTATTCAGTTGTGGCTAAATCAATTGTCCGTTTTGCCCAGATTGACAAGAAGCCTTAACGGACACGTGATTTTTGTCTGACATTTACTAAATAATCATTGTACGGACAAGTGGAAATGGATTTTCCATTGACGAACAAGTAAATCAAAATCAGATTTCACCACCCCTGCTATTGAAGCATTGCTATTAAAGCATCGTATATCAAAAGCATGTTTTCTTTCTTTGTCAAAATGCTTTCATTTCCATTTATTCGCATTATATTAATGTCATTATGTTATCTTTCCTCTTTGCAAGAGTTTCCTATTAACCTTAGAATGATGGGTAATTTTTCTTAAAATATTTTTTTTTTTGTCGTCTGCTTTCCAAAACCTTAAATATCTGCTTAATTTTTATGAGGAAAGATACTCAGAGTAGCAAAAGGGTTAGATCACAGGTCAGCCGCCAATTTACTTGGCGGCTGGCCTGGATCAAACCTGTTTGCATGAGCATGAAATTGGTTCCAGCACTATCGGGTTAAACAATAAGCACCAGTAATAGCACGAGAGAAACGCTCGGCTAGGTTTTTGCGTGAAACGTCGAAATTAAGGAATACAGAAAAGTAAAGCCAAAGTTTCTTCTGATGAATCATAACCCGGGGTCGACAATTAAAACAATTATTAGCATTTTGTCACCGATATAACATTGATAGTTTTCTTCGCAAAAAAATCATAACAAAGATAAAAACTTCGCTTTGATTACCACCGATTGATGTTGACATTGGTTAATTTGTATCTTATGTGAAGTCATTGTTTGACTGGTTTCTTGTTTTATTTTTATTTTAATAACTACTATCATTATATGGTAGACATCAATAGTTGTAGTAGGACAATATAGTTACAATATTAATTAATAATAATCGAATTAACAAAGACCTAGTTGACAAATGTTATGGAGTATAAGACCCTTGGAATAAATTTCGAAGGTCTTTGGAATTACAAATACCGTTTCTATTTCTAAGATTTTGTCATCTTAATCCATCGTTCAATGAATCGACTGATTGATTGATTGATTGATTGATTGATTGATTGATTGAGTAATAGTATTTCACTTAAACTTGATTTTCCAAAAGGATAGAATCGGGTATCAGACTAAAACAATCGAACTTTAGCAAGTAAACTGTGAGGATTATTTTCATCTAAAATTCTGATGCCACAGACACAGTATCAAATACCTGCCGATGGCCATAATTATTTCAAGTCAGGTATGAAAAGGACGATGGTTTGTTTCTATTTATTATTTGTTCGAAATATATTGGCAAATATGCAAAAAGAAGCTCACGAAGGGTAATTTTCTCTTTTTGTCACAAAGGTCTCGTTTTATCTTCCACTGCAAGTACTTAAGCCTGGGGTCCAGGCCCGTGTATATGTACCGCACTGGCCAGAACCCCAGGCTGCAAGTGCTTCAAACAGACATTTGCGACCTAGGGAACTAAGGGTCTACATATTTTAAAGTCATTTGAAACATTAGAGAGAAGAAGAAAAAAATGAAATAATTATGACAATTAGAAAAGGGCCTGTTTTCACCGAGGGGGTATTATAAAAGCCATATTAAAACAATACTGTAATATTATCTGATAGACTTGTTCAAGGCTTATCGATTTGGACAATGGCTTTAATTCTTCCATTGTGGTCGCTTTCGTTATAATTGGCATCTAGCACTCATTGTCTGGCATTTAAATTATGACTCATGGTGTTGGAGCGAAATTGTGCCGTATATACCCGGGTTTAACCCGTTTCCAAAGAAAAATGATATTTGACCAGTTTATTGCAGACGACTCTAGAAAACATGGTGGGAAAAGGAGAAATTGCTCTAAAAGAGCAATTTCTCCTTTTCCAACTATGTTTTCTGCCCTATCGGAAGATTGTTTTGCAATTTCGTCACGTTTTGAAATGTCGTCTGTAAACTCTTTCAAATTCGGACAGTCGAACATTTTGTGTTTGGTAAAGGGTTAAGGGGTGGGTTGTCTATGGGACTTTACGATGGTCTTGGTTTGCTTGTGTTTGATTTTGCTTTCAGCGGTTTATAAGTTTTAACACGGAGGTGCCTGCACTTGTACATGCTGTTTTGACTTTTCTAATTTGAACGACACAGTTGTACGATATCGTATTCCCTAAACGTCGCTGACTTCTTTTCCAAATTTACGGTCTTGATCAATATTGAAAATTTAATATTTCGTATCAAATTGGCCGAATTCAAGTTATGAAATTACTATCAGGGAATGTGTGCTTTTTTACACAAGTGTACCATACTTCACAGAATTTGAGCTCTTTGATATAATGCCATGGTAGCGTTTAAGCTGAAATTTATTAGAAGTGGTCTCCCGACTGACTATGAGAAAGGTCTTCCTGTCTTTGTCTTTGCCGGTACTGATGGGCTGTTGAACAAGGGATCTTCCCTTACGAATGATGATATGGGCATTGCAATGTAACGGGAAAAAGAAAAAAAGGACGTGATGTTAAAAAAGCCCAGAACGAACATACCCAATCGTAAACAATAAGCCTCTAAGCGCAATATATTCGGATTTGAACACCCCCTAAGGTGGATTCGGATTCTATCAGGAGAAATATCACAGTTTATTTGCTTATTTTCGACGGATCAACTTAGATGGTTGTTTCAGTCCATATGAGTTGATGAGCATTTGGGAACGTCCCGTGTTCGTGACTTCGCGAAAGGGTTGCCGAGGAAGCATTTTGAATCCCTAATTACGTTACAATGATAAACGCTTTAGACAATTTTATTAAAATGTATTTTGTAGTATAATGATATACATGAGGTGGATGCCTTTATGAGCAAAATACTTTGTAACTCGCTAGAAATGTTTATCGAACTTCACATTTTCGTAGTCTTATAATGGCTAACCTATTATTATAGCCTACCGTTCCCGATCTAGGTATATGAGCATATACGGTAACTAATAATTTTGTCTATATCGACTAATTAAAAACAATGAAAGTTGGTATAAAGAGATATAATTTGACTCGCCTTTGTACGGGTATATTGTTACGCGATATAATTAAGATCGGCGTAAATTCGGTGCTTTTTGATTAGCACACTGCTCTTGCCCTTTCCTTTCTCTGCGATTTACCTTGCAAAAGTCAGCATGTAATCAAAGTATCTAACAAACAATAAGTACTCATGAATGATGGGGTTGATTGATAAACATTGAAACCTTTTGAGATGAGTAGATTATTTTTGTCTCAGAGTTTTTATAAGTTTTGTCTGCTACAAAGGAAAAGATTGATAATTTGATGTCGAACTTGATTATTATGAAGTTCTATTGATATGATTAACATGCGTTAAAATGTTTCCTATACATCGATATTGCTAAAATATTGAAAACTGAGTTTTCATATCACATAATTTCTTCTATATGCAGAAATACATACTTCTTCGCTAATGGTTTTGATATGAGTTGTACCATTTCAGAGTACATTTATACGAAAAAGAGTTGCACCTGTCAAAAGAATCGATATGCCCCTTTGTACAACAAAAGAAAAAGAACAGTTTGGTTCAATTAAATGTAAACATTTTCATCATTATTATTTCCAAGTAATACCGAAATCATTAGATTTAACTTATATCATCATTGAAAATGATGCATGAGAAGAAAAAGCATTGGTTCATGGTATCAATATATAAGTTTCACAATTCAAATAACAATTAGGCCAGGGTGGTGATATTCGACTTGACAGAAAGCGTCGCTTATCAAGAAGCATTCCTTGATTTGTTTTTAACATGAAAGAATTTTGGCACTGACGTTATCGCCTTTATAATTGGGTCGAGTCACGGGAAACCTTAGTCCGAATGATCCAGGCGTAGATATTTAATTCTGAAATAGTTACAACTTGGATCTTTCGAGTTATAGAAACCTCGAAATTGTCTTATAATTGTCAGATAAGTACGTATAAGTATGTGCACTTGAGCCTGTGCTATTTGAGCTTTGTTAACTTAGTTTTAAATGAGTCCGACCTGGTTTGCAGGGGCCCTGGGTTTGAAACTGTACATGTCATATTTATTTCGGCGTTAAATGATCTTATTGAAGTTCATTCGTACCTTGCTACTATAAAGAAATCGGGCTTTGAAATAAATGATTCTGCAAAGTATTTACATAAACGTATTACATTAAATTTGATGGTCTTTGTAATGTTGTCATGTTTTTTTTCTTTTATCTATAATTGTTCTCGAAAATAATGGAAATGCATACATATATTGCAGTATCAATGCAGCTGCATTCGCATGAAAAGGTGGGCGACCGATGTATTTTCTTGAAAATGAAACCTGAATTTCGACACAGAAACCAAATTGAAGCCAACTGACTATTTTCAGTACAAGAGACTTTTCTTGAATGATTACTGCCCAATTCAAATTCTACTTTGGGATGACATTTTAAACAAGCAATTTCGTTTTTGGTATTGGATGTTACTTCAGCCTTGTGCTGCAGCTTTGTTGGGAACTAAACGCATACATGTGTGGAGTATAACTAAAGTTAACCGAGTCCATTTTGTCCTGGCGAAGTACCAACACATTTTTTCCTGGTGGCGCGTATTCAAATATATATAATAATTGAAGACAAAAGGAGAAAGTTCTTATTGTCTACTTATCATTGAAATGTGTAATTAGGTAGATGAACTTTGGCTGGGATTATAATAATCTATTGTTCCGAATAGTGCAATTATTTCAATACGGTTATAACAAAGAATTTATTCGCTTTACTTATACTGAGTACAACCACGAGAAAAGAGCCCTTTTCAGATTAGAATTAAGTAGTATCGTATGTCCTCACAGGCAAAGACCGCTTCAACGAGGTTTCTTTTCCTCACTACTTGTTTGATGATACTGATAAAACGTAGGCTGGTTATACTATGGTATAACTTAAAGAAACCTGTGTACTTGGCAGATGCTTGTTGTTGAATAAAGACCATCGTTGTTGGCATTTTTCTAGTTGAACAAAATCATATTTATTTAGTTGTGTCTGCTGCATCGAATCATGCGATATTCTTGGTTTTTATTGCTGAAGGAACCAGAGTTTGGCTATTGAAAGAAGTCCATACTTTTGGTGTGTTTGGTTGCCTAACAAACTACCTTCGTGTATTGGTAGTCCTTTAAATCTTTACATCAAGGCAATTGTTATGGTACCAGATCCCAAATGCTTTCAATAAATTATCACATACATAGCAAGGGTCGTTCTTGGCTGAGTGGTCAAGAATTTTGACCTTGCAAGAGCAATGTCCTTTTCTGTTTTTGACCACCCCAGGAAGGTTAAGTTACATTGTATAAGCAACAAGGTACATTTGTTCTATACTAGTACCAATTTTCAATCCGTAGCGAACAGAATACCATCTCTTTAATGTGAATAACTAGCTTATACTGTACATTGTTAGAAACGGTTGAAGACACAAATGCTTGTTAGTGGTTTTCGTCCGGCTTATAGAAATAGATCATCCTTAACGATTTTTAACCAATACTTATATCATGTGAAATTGAATGCAATCTTCATTGATATCCCTTCTGTATGATCAGATAAAAAGCATCGATATAAAGGTCTTTCTTATAAAATGTGGGTTATCCTTGAAGTCCGAATCATTTGGAATTATCTATTTGTTTCTGCCACGAATGTAGCGTTTCTGTGAGTTGGTCCTTCATATCTAAGTTGAGATCAAAGCAGAATCTTTCGGGATGTGTTTTATTATAAATGTCGGAACCGAAACATACGTCCTTCCAAATAAGCTACGAATTGTACAATTTTCGGCTCCACATTTTCACAACCCTATCACAAGATGAATGCTTATCTTGAATCGTATAATATTAAGATACCTCTTATAACTCCATAATGGAGTAGCATTGTAATATTTGTTTAATGAGATTTTATGTTTTAAATGTGGTTTATGATTGTACATTTATGAAATGTTAATAAAGATTACTACAGGATACCAAAATTGCGTGATGGTACTTGCTTCAAAAATCATTTACAAAAATAACGTTTTACCTTCTACAAACAAACCGTTTTTAGATCGCAACCGGATATATTTAATTAGCAATTAAGACCAATTTCGAGAGTTTCAAATTCCGTGGTAATATGTCTGAATACAACACTTGGTTTAATTTTTAAAAGAATATATAGCGTATTTGTCACGCGGAAAAAATGTTTCGATCTCTGAAAAGATAACATTGTCAGAGCGTTTAATATTTTATTGCGGTTTTCCTTCTAACAATCATGTGAAATTGTAATATGCTGAATTAAACTGCGAACTATTAATTTTAGTATCGCATTATACTGGATGTTTAGAATTACTCATATAATATCTGAAATAGAAATAGACGCTATTAAAAAAAACGTGTGTAAAATATGTTTTATTAAAATCTTCAGCAATCGACGCTTTTTCCACCATTCCAAATGAAACAGTTCGTAGTCAATTAAAATTGAAATTGAGTAGGAATACCATCCTTCAATGTAAAAGAATCAAATATAAGAATATTAGAAAAAGGAGACGTGACTCATTTAAGTTATTTGCATATTTACATTGACCTATCACTCAGTCCCCAAAAAAAAAGAAATGAAGAAAAAAATATGTGACAGACCCTTAAAATTCAAGGATTGTTTTGTCCAAATTTAGTTCCATGCATATTAGATTAATCAAGCCAGTAATTGGAAAAGTTAACTTGGCCTAAATAATTTTAATTTACGCTATATAAGAAGCTGTATATGCAACTCGGAGCATAACTTACGCCCTGTATAATTAACCTTAAGTCGCTGATGTTTTGTTATATGGTGGTTTAAAGTCACTTCAAGCAAAGTTCGATAAATGTTAAATTCAGATCAGAACTACAGAAAATGCCATGCATGCAAATCGATTCCTTTATAAACAAACTGCATGCAGTTAAAGCGAAACGGATTGTCCATACCGATTTTAAGGTATCCAATCCGGCTCCAATGCTTTGATGTAGAACTTCTTTAACAATATAGTCAACGCAATCCGGATTGTCTATTCCGATTTTATGGTTTCCAATCCGGCTTCAATGCTTTGATGTAGGACTACTTTAACAATACAGTCAAAGCGATCCGGATGGACTTTTCCGATTTTATGGTATCGAATCCGGCTCCAATTCTTTGATAATAAGTACATTAATAGTACAGTTAAAGTGCTCCGGATAGTCTATACCGATTTTCTGGTATCCAATCCGGCTCAAATACTTTGATGTACTTTACAATACAGATGTCTTATTGTAGGATTCATTCTTGCTGATCGTCTAATTGCACGAATAGATGATAATTTAGTAATGCAATATCCTTAACATCTTTTTGCTGGGTTTTATGAATAAACGACACGAACTGTCCATTTGATATTAGCGTCCCCTGTGATTATAGCTAACGTATTGGAAAACGGCCGCCATTAACAAAAAGAGAGCCAAATAATATTGTGTTTGGTTGCTTTTCGAAAATAATAATTATTATATTAAACCTTTGTAGTCAGTGAATTAAAATTAAGTTGTATCATTCTTGTCTTAAGCGACGTTCGTTGAATATTTAAAATAAAAAAGTTTTACAATAAACCTTAGTAGTCAGCGAAATTAAATGAAGTTTAATCATTCTTGCCCATAGCTACCGCTGAAAATACAATTTAGATTTGAAAAGTGGTCCTAGGGACACGAGGGTCGTGGGTTCGAATTCCATGCCGTGAGAAATGGTGTCCAGTTTGCGGCCTTTCACCATGCCGTATTCGGTTCTAGTACTGGTTATGTATCAAGGAAGCAGAATCGAAATCTAAATTGTAAGAACTTGATTCGAAATCGATGTAGAATTACAGAAGACAGAAGATTGTACACACAGACCAATCCTAGACCTCACATAGCACAGGGGTTTCACGCTCGGATTTCTGTAATAAACGGGTAAACAAGTTCAACTGTAAGAGACCCTCTTGGAAGAAAAAATATTAATTGAAAAATTATCGTGACCCCTAAAAGGGGCTAATTTACCAAATCTCGTACACTGTTATTAAATTGTAGAGATACCTTTTTCGTGATGGGATAAGATCTCTCTTTTTATCTTTAATTAAAAAGAGAAAAACTTAACGTGAATGGATCCAAACCATGAAACCGAGTCTTTGTGGTAGCTTAGTCGGCACTGTGGTATTATAAACTTGAAAAAAGAAGATTCATAATTCTTTTCCTATCCCGCTGTTTCGAGAAGTTTACATCGGTTATCTTTAAAGATTCTTGTCCGTAGAAGAGAACATTTGAAAGTAAAAATTATATGCCGTTGAAATAGTACAACTTTTGTATTGTTGCTTGATATTAACAGTTGACGTAGATCTCAAAAGCGACTTTGTGCTTTTGGATTCAAATGCGTTTTGATTTACTGTATATATGCTTTAAAGAATTAAAGACGATCTAACTTTAATTGATTGCTTTATCAGGCCTTTAGGAACGGGGCTGAAAAGGGACGGTCACACTGGAGCTTTTAACTTTAAATCGACGGTTAGCGTAAAAGATACAGTAAAACTTTCTGATAACACTAATTGGGGATGTTTTCGGAACAATTTTTTAAAAAAGTATCATTTCTTGAGATATATATATTTTTATTGGTTTTCACATAAATAATGTTTTTGGTGACGTAACGCTACAGAGTAAATGTATATATTGACTCCAAAATAGGCGGTTAACAAATGTGTATTCCTCAATTGCCAACAGGCCTACCATTGCAATATCATTAAACTTAAAACAATAGTTGACGCGACATAAAGCCCCATATGAACGAAAGAAATGATAAGACAGATGTGTTACGAACGTGAAGCAATAGAGAGAATATTTCAAACACGGAATAAAGAACAAGCCGTCCGACCATAGCAATTTAACTATAACAAAACTTTTAAGGACACAGAGAAGTTGTCACACGAAATAAGGAATAAAGCGAAGGGAATCGAAAAGGGGTCCCCCATTTCTGGGCTCTAATTGAACGCATCTATCTGCGTTTGTGATCAAACTTTTACGATATCAGTTTACAGGATTCGCGTCTTTCGTTTTCAGTTTATGCATCCCAAAAATGTCCATTAATCTTCGCTCAAAAACAAAGACGGCCCCACCCCTTAACCCTTGGAATCCTGTGTAATTTTATAAAAATAGATTTTTGTGTCGTCTGCTTTCCTAGACCTTAAATACCTGCTTAATTTTAATGAGGAAAGATTCTCAGAGAAGCAAACAGGTTAGATCACAGGCCAGCCGCCAACTTGCTTGGCGGCTGGCCTGGATTTTACCTGTTTGCATAAGCATGAAGTCGGTTCCAGCACTATAAGGGTTAATATGTCTGGACAGTGTCTATCCCTTTGCTTGATATAGATTGACTGATTGATTATAGATTGACTTACTATCCGATAGGCTGTGGTCAAACAAGTAATCGTGAGAAATAACCGATGACCATCACTTTGTGTCCCCTTTTCGCCGGGTCAAGAGAAATATACGCGGTTTTCTTTATCATTATCATTATTTCTAGACAAAACGCTTATTTGTTTTGTTTTTGAGTTGAAGAAGAGTACGAAAAAGTTGATTAAGAAAATGAAAAGAGTCACAGAATAAGTTGTTCAACATAGCTTCGACAAACGCTCTAGAGATTTTTAATTTTTCTTTGAGAAAAGTTAGTTAATGTATCATGTGATAAACTCAAAAAGATGATTCGTTATTAGGCATGTATTTGTTAAATTTTACATGCTCGCGAATGAGAACGAAAACAGAAATAGATTAATCAGTAGTTGAAAATAAATGAATCAATGAATATATGGATGATTTAATTGATGCAGATGGTGTCTGTGCTGCATTATATACAGCCTTTGCGAGCCCTAAAATTTCATCCAGTGCAATTTTCCTAGTGTATAAGAACAGGTTTACTGCATCTAATATAATTACATGTGACGGTATCTTTGAGTTAGGGCTTTACATATAAAGAACCACCTTTCCCCATGCCCTGGAATAACATTAAAGATTTCTGTCTGTACGTATCTTTAGGTAGGGATATTTCGTGTTTAAGCCTCGCTGCGTTTGATGTTTGTGTGAAACAATGACGGTACATGTAGTGAATGGTTGTGAGCTTTCATCGCGGGTGAAATTTAGACGGCGTTAATTATATCAAATGTGTCCATCTTAGTGAGACGAATGTCGTGAGAAAATGTGCGTTGAATCGACAACCAAACATGATAGTTCTTCTACAACATACCGTTTTAATCCGGTATATAGTCTTGTGGACCTTTCAGGTTTTCACAAACATGTCGACCTGCACTGCATTTGGCAAGAATTACCATTCATCAATTGTATTAGCCATATTGATGATAGTGCCTTAACTATACAGAGAGGGCCAGATTTTGCCCTTGTTCGGGTTGTACGTAGGACTGGAGTTATTTGGTTGTAGTACAACTGTCATAGAACAGTCTTTCATAATACACCGCTTAAAGATAGCTGAAATTAAAAACAATCATTTATTTTTTCATGAGACATACTAGAAACCAGAAAAACACACGACCAAGTGCTGTTGTTATGAATCTAAAATCAAGGCTATTCCGGGATAAAACATTTCGCTTTGCAAGATCTACAAATAGTCGCCTAGGTTTCTAACAGCGCTTCACGAGATATGTTATAGAAAAGGACACCAAATTTTAATTTCCAGTGACTAGAATATTTGTAAAGATTGAACTTCATGGAAAAATTGCAAAAAATAAATCCACTGTTAAGATATGTTGGTCAATACTGTCAAAAATAGCGAATCAAGTTCAATTTTACGAGTCTATTATCTAATTTCGAATCAAAATGTTTTTTATATAATATGCAGCATGCCCAATTTTTGGGGTAATTGTATTTCAAAAGAAATATAATGGTTTGCGACATCATTAGCTTTTCGGTTAAGCATAATTCATATGCACATGTTGTATAGAGTTGTCTTTAATTTTGCTTTAAAACATGTATACTGACGGTGTTTTTCTTTGACCCCTTGATCTATGCTACTTTTGGGGACCTTTGACCCCTTATGTATCGAATTATTAATGAAAAGAAATGCTCTAAAGGGGTCATAGCCAGGAATTGGGGGTCAAAAACGTTATATGTTGGGATCAGAAAATCCCTGTTAGACAATGCATATTTGCAATACTGTAGTATAAGCTTATGTGCATTGTTAAGCCTAAAGGGCAATCGTGCATTAGTTGTACGAATTGGTAAACATGGGTACTTTTTTGTGGAATAAATGCTGATGCCCCCTTTTCCGATCCACTCGGGCGAACAAAAAGATCAGTCCCCGAGAAGCTTATCATTTTCATCGGTTCGATGTAGCTTTATACACTACAATAGAAATGAAACGCTGGTTTCGAAATGAGCGAAACGGAAAAATGAACATCATTTATTACGAATGAGCATGTGGCATTTCATACGGAGATCGATTTACATTTCCCATTCTTTTTAAGGGTAAACAAGCCCATGTTATTTCTTTTTCTACAGGAGATGACTTTTTAGAAATCATGGTTATAAAAAGGGAACGTTTGTATCGTTTTACGAACGGCATATTGTTTCTTTTCTTTTTAAAGCTTATTTTCCCGAGTAATCTGCTTCAATAAATTCATTTTAAGCTGCATATTGCAAAGTATTTTGGCACGGGCAATGACAAAGAAACAGTTGCTCGACTGCTTATTTGGAAAATTAACGCTTATCTTCTTAACTAAAGTTTCAAACGGCGTTTACAGGTAATGAAGTCTAAAACATAACGACACATAGAGTCTATGAGCATATCCATGCTCCTATTTCGCAATGTTTCCCTATACTAGCTTTGCACTTCCTGCCTTTAATGAAGGCAAATGTTATATATAAAAATATAAATGTTATTTATAAAACAAAAAGTGAACCGTTTTACACTTTTTTCTTTACTTATAATGAGCCATTAAATTTGTGTTCGTGATTAAGGTTGTAGATTTGAAACCCAGGTTCGAACCCCGACTGGCACCGAAGGCTTCATGGACTGGTTCTTTGACAAGACACTCCAAATCCAAAAGCATAGTACTGGTAGATCCAAAAGAGGTGTTATAAAACTTTGAAAGCCGAAAAAATTTCAAAGTTTGACACAGAGTCAAAACCAATTCAAATAATAACAATATCCTCAATTCGACCAGTTAACGTTTGTGTCTTTGTAAAGAGTTATAAATGAAATACGGGCTTGATAAAGTGCAGGGTTATATGGAATCACGCTCCTTTAATTTTACTATTAATCGAGTTTTCCGGGTACGATTTTATTGCTTCGGTAACGCGATGTCACCATGTCAGGATGTCACTCCAAATGGTAGATCTATACGTCAAACTAATAATGAATCCTTAACCCTTAACCAAACGCCAACTTTTCGACTGTCCCAAATTGAAAGCAATTGTAGACGACATTTCAAAATGTGATGAAATTGAAAAACAATCTTCTGATATGGCAGAAAACATTGTGGGAAAAGAAGAAATTGCTCGTTAAGAGCAAATTCTCCTTTTCCCACAATGTATTCCAGGTTGGTTTGCAACAAACTTTTCAAAGATCTTTATTGTTTGGCAAAGTGTTAACTCATACCCCCTTATGGGTAATTTCGGACTAGTCGAAATTAAAAGCAACAGCAGATAGCATGGAAGTGAATGAAAATTCGTTTTCTTTTTTTAATTTTCTTTGTAATTGGACGCATCCAATTTGACACAGTAGTAAGAGTAGTTACGTAAAGCATTATTGATTCAGGAAACGCCAATTTACCTAAGTAAGTAAGGTCTATGATAATAACATATTATGTGGTAGATCTCAAAATGGTGACAATGCTTTTAGGTAAAGATACATTCGAATTAGCTGTATACGAGCTCGAAAAAATAAATACGAAATAATTTTGCTACCAATGGCTATTCTATTAGTGGCTTTCTTTCAACGATACACCTGTTGTACAGTTTTTAACTTCCAGATTTGCTCACATCTGTGACTATGCAGCTTTAACATAACATGGTTGTTCCTGACTGTACACATCTTAAGAAGATATGTATAGCTTTAAAAAAAAAAATTCCAATTTCCAATTGAACCTGTATACAAAATGTAGTGTTTTTTTAGATTAAGGAGAGTTATAATTTCTCCAACAGTTCGTTGCTTCAACAATACGAATGGGGAAAAGTGGGGGTTCCTCTTTTATGTCCAAACGACAATACAGGCGGTAAAAAGAAAATTAAGCAAATTAGATAAGGCGAATTTGATAAGTGAATGTAGGTAAACAGTGACGCACTGTCCAATTTGTCTAACTGTCGAAGAAAATCAGATTTGTAGATATTTCGCCTGTCGTCTGGCCAATACACGTCCTAAATTAGGCACTTCACTTCGCCTACAGCACAACTCCCGCGGAAAGTAACTTCCGGTCTCGCAAGCCTCATTTTGGAATGCATTGGACGTGTAAGATAATAAGTGTAGCTCCGTTTTTTGGGTTTTTTTAAATAATGATAATTTTGAATGTGAACTTTAATTTTGTTTTATTTATTTTGCAAGAGCTTTGTGTAAAATAAGACAGTTCTCTTAATTCGCCTAAAATAACTTATCTGCATATTCATCTTGTAAAATTTCTGCGAAACTTCCAAATTGAAAGCTCCTGAATACATTGAATATACCATACGACAATTTTCACTTGAATCGAAACATTGAATTAATGTCAAATTTACGATAGGAATAAATACTCACTAAAGGATGTGCCTCATATTGTCACGATGGTTTCTAAATTCTTCTGAGGCAGATAAGTGCAAACGAATGAATATAAATAGATGTGTATGAGGTAGGAAATTGCATAAAGATGGCCGAAAATGGGCACCAACCGGAAGCCAATGTTGATTTTAAAATTATCACGGCTGCGCAGTCGGAGTCTTACTTTTTTAATTAGTACGAACACCGTTTTAACGGTCTAAGACGCAAATTCATTTCCAATTCCGAAGCGATTTGACGAAGTAATATTATTTCAAATCGCTCTCGCAATGCTTTTGACGTCTGTTAGCGGCGTAATTTTGATTTTTGTCGCCGCATAACTGGATTATATACAACCGTAAATGTATCATTTCGGCGCGTTAATCGGAAGTGGGCATTACGCCATTTTCCCATTCCCGGCGTCCATTGCTGTAATCACGTGCGTCAGGTGATTTGGACCATCTCCCGGGGCCGTCTCCCAACGCCATTTTGAAAATCGTTTAATTTTGGCTTTCCTGTGTTATTAATTATTTAAGGAACTCACTTTTAAATAATGCTTTACGAATTGAGACAGAGCGGGTATTGCTCCTATGGAGACGCCATTTTGGTAGCATTTTTCATTTTGGAGCATACAAACAAATATCTTGATTAATAACTTGTTGTTAAACAATTCTTTTCCTGCTATTGCTAAAAGATCAAATGCGCTCAGTTGGCCAAGGCGTATATGAGAGTTAGTTTAAAGATGACAGAAATTGTAAAATCATAGGAAACATTCTGTCTTTGAAATAACAAGTTATAAGAAAGCACTCACTCATGAAACTTTCAGTATGTTTCTTAAATAACACCAATTTCGAAAGAAAAACGTTTGAATTATTAGTTGGGGTAAGAAATGTCTGTTGACAAAGTCCAAACAGGCTAACGAACTTTATTTAGAGTCATGTCGCTTTGCATTATTACAATAGCAACGTCCAATGTTCTCAACTACATCAAGCACTATGCTTGTTTCTGAGCACATGCATGAAGCCTAAAAGCAATTCGACTTCATTTGTCCAAACCTTTTCAGCATAATTTAAAATGTAGGTCTAGAAGACTGCGCCATGCTTCGATATAGAGGTCGAGCAATTCTTTCTTCACAACTACTACACATTTTCATTCCAAGCTCGATAATTAGTACAACTTAATTTCAAAGGGTTAATTAGTACTCTTAAACATTCAATATTGGCATTTATTTATCGGCGTTTCCATCTCACCATTTCCCGCCATTTTTTTATATTAAGGACGATAAAACGGAAATTTGATATGAAAGCATTTTGTGACCCCGATCTGAGGACGACAAAGCGTCCATTGAACCGGGACGCATGCGTAAAGAGAGGCCTTACATTAGACGTCAGCCCGACAAGTCGAGGTGGCGCCAGGGAAATTATTCGAATCTCCATCGATAGACAACCACTTTGGAGGAAAACAAAGCAATCACAGTTTTGCATCAATATCTTCATTCATTTAGAGAATTTTTTTCATGGGTTGTATTTTTTTCTCGCCTTCTCCCATTACGTTGCCTTTTTATTGGGTTTGTTGAGTTGTTTATTTCCTGTACCAATGCTCTTTTGCTATATACAGTCGTTTGTTTTTAGTTTGTTGAATATCGAAGAATCCCACGTTGGTTTATAGATTCCCATATCGGTTTATAGATTCCCACATTGGTTTATATATTCCCACATTGGTTTATAGTTTGGTCTTATTGTGGAAATGTGTTAAAGGTGCTCTTTCACAGACGTTGGAAATTCAGAAGTTCAAAACTAATATATCAAAAATTGCACATCAGATGTACTATTATATGATACGCACTGAAGAATAGTCATTTGAAGCACAATAATACCGCTTGCAATCCTTTAAAGTGTGTATACAATGAATAAACATGTATTTCAACCCAAAAGCGTGATATTACTTTTGAGAACTACCGCATTTAAACTGTACATACTTAGATAGTCAACGCTTCCTGGATCGTTCATGCTTTTAATAGCTTCTTTCAATTGCATATCAAACAGCAACACTAAAAACTGTATTGCTTCAAAGACGATTTATTTTGACTTTCAAATTTTTCTTTCGGTGAACAAGTACCTTTAATACATACTCGCACTTATTCCAAAAATGCCGCTAATAACGATGTCCGGTCACAATGAAAGCGTGAACTATTTCGCCTGTAAAGAATTGAATTGAATTGATTTCAAACGTACGAATATTTAAGATAATATCCCATAGATAAGATAAAATATTTAGCGATTATCTTTGATAAGTTGAACAAAACCTATGTGAGTCATAGTTAACGCGCGCCCCCAATTAAGACCGCAGACGTTTTGGATTATTTCGAAAGCAAGACGATTCTTGTTTTTACCGGAATTCTTTGTACTTGTATTGGTAAAACTCGCGTAAGTAATTGTCTCAACAGATAAAGAACAGTTCTTCTACATTTGTAAATGTATCGCCTGGAAGAAATAATGCGGTTTTTTTTTTGTTTTTTTTTTAAATCGTCTTCTTAGAACGTTATGATTTAAACGCCTATTAGTTTCTTTTCTTATACGATTTACGGACGATTTCAATGATTTGATTTAAGTAATCGATTATGAATTGAATAAGCTTCAAGCTTCCGTGACAATCGATGTAAAATTAATAAGTTTAAAAAAGAAGATGATAAAATGGGGTCTAAAACATTCGAAAATCGTGCTTTTGGTATTCTGCTTAGAGTACCGTGCATTGTCAGAACCAGAATCAGAATAACTTTATTAACATATACAAATACAGTACATCGTCGTTTTAAACAATATATTTAGAAAATAATGTCTTTACAAAATAATGTGATGTCAACGTATGCAATGTGCAGATTTTAATCTTATACACTCTGGAAAATCGTGTAATACAGAGATATGACGAATACTTTCGAAATCCAATCAAAGCTTTTTTTAATTTAGCAACAAATGCCCTATATGACACATAGCGGAATGTTCAAAGGTTCGTTTTAGCCCACTTTTGGTATCTTTCTTCGGTTAACTGTATTAATGTTTTAATTATCCGTTACACTAAATTGACTCTGACCTTTTCAACTAAATAGTGCTAACTACGTTTGCTTAGTTCGAGCAGCAAACCGAGATGTAAACAATTAAGTTGTGGATTATGAGTTTATTTTCACTTTTCCTTTTCCAACAAAGTTGGAGTTTGTATTAGACCATTAAAGGCAATCATTGGTTCATATAGAGAGGCTTTGAACATCAAACATTAAATGAACATTATATCAAATGTAAAGTGAAAGCTAAACAAGCTCGTCTGGTCTTGAAAGCTATTGATAAGTGTTACGCAGGGTCTTAGCATAATAGAAAGGACTTTTAATCGGCGTTTTGGGGCTTTATTTAGGGAGTTCAATAGGGTGACAAGATAAACACCCGTGTTATAATTATCCGTGAATCAAGATAAAAAATAACTTGACTTCTAATTATCGATGATTCATCAATTGAGCTTAAATAATCGAATGTTTCAGACATTAACTCAATCAATGACTCACAAGTGAACACAATGTTTGATGCCGAAAACTATTTCTTAAGCAATTTGAGGGCTCATTTTAGGAATTGAAAGTTAAATGCTATTGACCCCAACGTCGACAAAAAAGGGGGCAGCGGACCTTTGGAGAAAATATTTATGCATGTACCAAGATATAGTTAGTAACATACTCCATTATACAGTGTAACTTGTGTTAAGCAATCATTCTTAAAGCAGCCAACCTGCCTTAAACAACCACTACAGAAAGTCCCATTGTTGGATTTATAGTGTACATCAATTTGTATTATGCACCAGCCTGTCTTAAACAGCCGATTATCTCAGTTCCTAGGCAGGCTTCTAAACACAAGTTTGACTGTATGTGCATTTGATCCATATTAAACGTAATAGCATTTCAGTGCATCGATTGAGCTTCCTCGTATTTCTTCACAAGTTCTTCACAATTTTCTTTGTTTCTTTTTTTTGAACGTTGATATGTGATAAAATGAATATGTTACCGATACTTGCAGATTTTACTGTTCTGCATAAACTGGGATAAAGCCGTATGTTTCAATGACACAACAAACAAACAAACAATCGAACAAAACCTACAAAGAAATGTTTTTAAATGAAGGAGAAAAAACACTTTCAATGCAAAACAATCCAATACAATGAAAATGCGTACAAAACATTTTAAGATCAAATGAAAGGGTAATGGCAAAGAGAAAACTCTATTAAACGAGTGCAAGTCTTAAATTAACCCCTTTCCCTTTTCTCTGAAACTTTTGCAATAGACAACCATATTACAAATCATTCAAACTACAAATACTTCAAATACCATAAATAAGCGCTAAATTTATTGACATATTATGAAATATTCGTGTTAAAAGGAGAATTGGCTCATATTGAGCCAATTCTCCTCTTTTCACGATGATTTCAAACGTCGTCTGCTCTTAAGTCAAAATGAAAACGTCGTCTGCTTTTCGGAAAAGTATTCGGATGTCCTTTAATGCTACTGTATGTGATTTAATCGTTTTAGATAGGGATCTCTGCGTAACGCGAGCAAGTTCGAAAACATTTATAGCCTTTAAGACACAATACGCATTAAGGGCCCCGTGAAGATTAGGGGCCGAGATAGGGTCCACAAACAAGGGATCCAGGGGACGCCGCCCGAAAAGAGAAAGTCACGTGAATTATGTGTTGTTGTTTCGGGATACCGTGCTTGGACGGAGGGGATTCCGGCTTGAACAGCATCAGATACGTTCTTTCTCCTTATCCGTGTCTTACAATACACTATATGGCTTTGTAGAGTTTTGCTTAATGTTGTAAAAAGCTACAAACGCTTTTGAGTTCGTCCATAAAACTACAACTCTCAATTTTTTTCAGAATTCTAAATCATTTAGTAGAAATTGACAAAAACAGATTCCTCGTCCCAGCATATTCTAGAATGAGGTCGTCACATAACACTAAATTCAAACCCTACTCTGCAACGTCCGATTACTTCAAATACAGTTTCTTCCCAAGATGTATTCCTCTATGAAATGAACCACCAGCAACATTGGCTGAGGCCCCCTCTTTGGCATCCTTTAAGAGTGGGCTTTCAACCCTGTCTTTCTAAAGTAGCCGTTCTCCTCCGGCTGTGAGTAGCACTGTGTGATGAGCTAGAGCAGTATCAGCGGGGTTTCACACCCTAGTACCGCCACGGAAGCTGGATTGGTCTTACTCTGATGGTGCGAAAGGCGCCTGGAAAACTGTTCTATTTTTCTTTTCTTGTACTATTGGCAAGATAATCAAGTTATTTCTAACTTTCCTTTCATTTCATTTTGTCTTTAATCTTTTCTTAAACGCACCGTTGTGTAATGGTCAAATATGACAGATCAACGTAGAAATAGAAGTAGTAGATATCGGAGAAAATGCCTTGTTAAATGGAAAAACTTTACCTTTTGTTTAAGCATCATTGGGTGTTCTTGGACAAAGACGCAGCGCAGTATTAAAGCATTGTGCTTAAATGTTACTTTAGGATCATTAGTTGTTCAACTGGCATCGTAATACCTCTGAATTATTGTGGACAATCCATTCAGTCTAATAGAAAACGTAGTATGCGAGTGTTTTAATGGACGTATCAATAATTGAAACAAGGTTTGTGCCCGTTTCCAAGTCATATTGAATAGACGACGACACCGAAAGATATTTTTGTAGCCTGTACTCGTTAAAATCTTTGTCCATTTTACATATGTCCGATAGTTTTAATTGACCATGGCTCATGATAGACACTTCATTTATAGATGTGTTAAACTAATTTATCTGATACATTTTATGGGCGTCGAATCCTGTCTCTAATTTTTTGAAATGTCATCAAGGGTAAAACAAACAGAGCCAACTGATAAAAATACTCTTTTGTGAGCGCATCCATTTAGACAGACAATCAAAAACAAAAGGCAAATATAAAATTTCATTGTCAATGATATCATTCCGTGCCGTTCATTCAAAGATCCCTTTGTGTCCTTTGTTTTCCTTTGAAACAATTATGAGGACGCAACTCGATTCCGATAAGCAATTTAAATGGGGCAGACACTGTGTATCCTTTTCAATTAATATCTTAACCATAATTTCGAATCTATGCGATGCTTCAAATAAAAATGATCATGGTACGATTTATATGAGGAGTTTTTGCCCTTCTCCATGTCAAAGTGACTTGTGCAATATATCCTTCAATCCCTTTTGCTGGTTCGCCAGAATAGAATACTTGGCTGTGCTTGTACATGAGTTTACGTCGAGTTATCAATATTTTAGAGGTTATGTCATGTCCTTTTTTGTTTATTCATTGTGTCTGCTCTTTCGTTTTCATACTATGATGTCTCCAGGCTTGCAATGGGTCAAACGGTTTATCCCTTGTACATTTGGTCTAGGGCAACGTATGCTTCATTTAAAATTCTTTATTAAGTCGTACTTTGACCAGAGAAAGTTGCACGACTGTTTTAAGTGAAGACATGCTTTAGAACAGGTCGGAACTTCCAGTTTAACAACAGACTTATCCTTGCTCATCCTGACGAAAAACGAAGCATCTGAAGGGATTTAAAACAATTATACACAAGGCACCCTGGCACCCTATTTGTATGTTAGAAATCGCTCATGGAAATGGAGAAATTGTTTGAAAGGGGACATTTTCACACATCAATTTCAAATGATGGCGAAAGATGACACTCAAAATCCAAGGATCGTTTGGCCATGGTGAAGCAATTTTCGTATGAAACGATTTGATCTATTTCAATTGATGGCGAAAAACATGGAATTCCACTTTTTGAATATATGTGTTAAATGACGTTCGCAAAAAGGAGGCTTTTAAGTATATACATATACAAGACATAGTTGACCGTTCAAAATTTAAAGAATTCGTAGATTATTAAAATGTAATCGCCATTGAAAGAAAGGTTTGTATTTGATTTAATGTTATTCTGATAACGAAGACCATTGTCACTTAAAATTGTATGATGAAAGCTCCCTGCTGATGCATTTCTCTACCCAATCAAGAAATGCACCAGGATCGCCTTTCTGCCTGACGAAGCACATGTTCAAAATTGTCTGAGAAAATATATCCGGCCGTATATCAAACGAGAACATTAATATCGTCTTCGAAATGACCCATTTCGTCGAATTGTTTCATGTGCGAACCCCTTATCTGAAGTCATTTCATAGTGCTATATGATGCGTATTCCAAATAATGTTCTAAATGTTTTAGAAAAACCAAGACGGGGTTTTGCAGACGGAATCTAATAGACGAATAAGTGAAAATAAGCCGTGCTGGAAGGATTTTTTTCCAACAATATTTTCAAATAATTCAACTCTAACAAAACGGCAACAAATCGCATGGGAAGAACGAGATGAAAGAGTTCCGTGAAATGTTAAATATCCATTTGCATTGTTCCTGAAATTGTCTCAAATCATATCGAATTTCCAATAATCGGATAATAGAAGAAACAAACGAGCCCGCTTTACATATAAAATGCATTTGGAGATTGATTCGTTACATTACTCCCCTAGATAGCAGCAGCTTTATATATCTTGTGAACACGGCAATAGATTTATACCATCGAAGAAATCTCACAATAGAGTTATATATTTATTGTATTTTACAATATGTTGGGACAAGAACTTTTTTATATGGGTTTCATATATGTTCAAAGTACTTCGAAGTCTTGATGAGAATATGTTATTCGCACAGTCTGATTCGAGTCCAAATTTCATAAACCATTTAATTCAAACAAACATCATACAACAATACAAAGTCTGGATTATTTCAACGACGTTTCATTTGATTTTTAACTGAACTGTGAACAAGCACATTGATGGTAAAATACCCATAATCCGCCATTTTGAAACTCATTCTTGCGTAGAATTACTTCGGTCTTTCTTGGTTTACCTTGGTCGGGGTACGGAACTATTCGCATTGAACCGAAAATTCCGGTTCCCGACCGAGGTAAACCGAGAACTACTCGGGGTAATCCAATGACAGAATGAGTTTCAAAATGGAAGAATACGGGTATTATTCCTAAACCCTTTACCAAACGCCAAATTGTCGACTGTCCCAAATTCAAAGAGTTTGCAGACGACATTTCAAAATGTGATGTTATTGAAAAACAATCGTTTGATAGGGCAATAGACATTGTGGGAAAAGGAGAAATTGCTCTGTAAGAGCAATTTCTCCCTTTCCCACAATGTTTTCCTGAGTCGTCTGCGAAACTGGTCAATGTCACTATTGATTGGGAAAGTGTTAAGGTAAAAATACCCATACTCCGCCATTTTGAAACTCTGTCATCTAAGTATTCCTCGGTCCCGACCGAAGTAAACCGAGAACTACCAATGAAATCCGATGACAAGATGATTTTAAAAATGGAAGATTATGGGTATTCTACCTTAAGGACAAGGTTATTTGGTATCCATTGACAAATTGGCCAATGTCTGGTTTTCGCCTGCCCCCTTTCCCCCTCTCACAGATCGGTTATTAGGTTATTACCAAGATGACATATATCCCATCGTAGCTTCATAATTCACTTCTAGTTTATGATCCTCTGCATGGAAACCTCTCAGAGATGTCTATTAACGGTGAACCTTGTTACATCTGAAAACGACGTCCATTTGTGACTGCACTCGTCAGTGTTTTTGTAGTCTATTTGATCATATGGATGTCGAAGCAGGGGTCGTCCAAGATGTAAAATTGAGCTCTTATACCAGTTTGCTTCTTTTAATCGATTTCAAGCTGGTGGATAATACAGTTTTAATTAATTCACTCATAATTGTTATCCATCTTTTATCCATTTATTTATTCCTATGAGTATATTTCTAGAATCGTTTTGCTCCAAATTACATTTTCCAACCGCATCTGACAAGCGAAGACCTTATGTTTAAATGCATTTGGATCAGCATTAACAGCCCTCTATAGCCATATAGAACACGCTTAATGCACTAGTATATGGCAATGTATTTAATACTTGATGCTTTATTCCGTATACTCGTGATATAACTATAATTTTCTGAATGAAAGGGCTTTTAGTATAAGAGTGTGTAATATGTTTTAGTAATCACACAACGACCAAAAAGTATATATACAGGACTTGTATTAAAGTTGCAAATATATATGAGGAAGGCTGACTACTTTCAAAATATAAATTCATCATATTTACAATAACTTTGTGTAAATGTGTTGAAACTCTAAAGGATCTTTAGAGACCGAAAAGTTTCATCCCAGATCAGTCTGTGTGGAATGTAAGGGCAAGGCATTCACATACTTATCCAGAACAAGTTATTATACCTAAATCTTATAAAATTACAATTCCTCAAAATGCATTCGATATAAAACCGTTGTATCATAACTCGTAATTTATGTGGATTCCGTAAAACATATTTCCACCCTAACCCTCCCCTCTGATAACCTAGAACATGGTGGGTGGAGAGAAGAGAGCGAGGGATCTGTATACACCAGGTTAACCAATAACATTTTGATACGGTTTGATATTAAACGATACAATAAACCTTCCCCTCCGCCATGTTTCTCCAATAACCACCGAGTCTCTCCGAATGGAGGCGCCTTCCAGGAGCCAATGGCGTCGTCTAGAAATATCGATCTAGGTGGCGCTTCTCTCTAATGGGAAATACCAAAGACATATATATAATGTTCTTTAGTCTATTTATCTATGAATAGATATATTTTTCTTGGTGTCAGGAAATAAGAAAAGGGGAGGCACATTCCGGACACCAATGGCTTCTTCTAAAAATATCGATCTAGGGTGAGCTTCTCTCTCCGATTTGAAAAACAAATAACATAGAAGTATATATAGTTTCTTTTTCATTTTATTTGTTAGTCAGTTTTTCTTGGTGTCTAGCAATAAGAAAGGATTTTAATCACAAACTGATACTTTAAAAGTAAAACTGAATTACAATACACAAAACTTTGGCATTACGAATCTCCATTTTTTTTCTATAAATGTAAGGCAAATAATAGACCAAACATAGTATTAGATGCGGTATGGTCATTTATTATCTTTAAAAAAGTGACAAAATGCAATCCTCATAAAAACGACGAACTGTTCTTAGACGAAAGTTGGAAGCAAGGGACTTCCAATATGAGCTTAGTAACTAAATGTTTTGAGAAGAGAGTATATTAATAGTTTTAGAACAATTGTAAAGTCACAAGTGCCGTCTTTCAGGTCTTTGAATACTCCTTGAATTAACAATCAATGTGAAAGCTAGGTGTGATTCTTCTGTAACGCGCCTTTTCTTTCCATAATGAAATGCGAAATATGAAGATTCCGTCCCCGATGTTTGAAGATATGACGAGAGATCATGATGTGTTATCTAGATACGAAACGAAATAGTCGGTATTCGGTGTCTCTAGACACGCGACGAAGTTATGACCCCCATTACTTCATAATAATCCATCTAACCGTAGAATACCCATAATGTGCTATTTTGAAACTCATTCTTTCGATTACTTCGGTCGCTCTCGGCATACATCGGTCGGGGCCGGAGCTATTCGGTGTAAAGTAATCCGGCGAAAGACTGCGTTTCAAAATGGCGGATTACGGGTGTTCTATATTAACTCGCATAATATAATCTTAAATGCTTTCGAAGCTACACAGAGACAAACCAATAACAGTTTATGCCTGTTCTAATTATTTCGCGTAATTGGCAACAATGTTTTTTTTTAAATGTCAATAAACTACAGAAAACAATATAATACAAGCAACAATGCAATGAAATACTTTCTTCAAATGTTGCAAATGTCGATTGATCGGTCATCGTAAAGGAGATTTAATACTAAAAGAAAAGAAACCTTCTTAACTTCAAATTTGTCGTTAGAGCCTCTTGTACATAGTTATGCCAGGATATTTAAGTAGATGTAATCGTCGCTGGAAAGTAATACAAATATATTGTTTACAATATAGTAAGTTATGTGTACTCAACAAATACAAGGAAGCAAAATTAGGTGTATTGGCCGCTGTAATTAAAAGCAATACTTTTGAATATTAACACACACCCGTGCTAAATGCACGCACACACGCACGTATACATTTACATGCGCACCCACACAGATATAAATGTGCGCAATAAGGGACCCAAGTACCCATACACATGCGTACATTCATGTGCTCACCAAGTTTCATATGCTTTCACGTGCGCGCATACACACATACATGTGCGCACAGAGGGACGAGTGCTCATATATGCGTGTTTACATGTACGCACACACGTATGCACCCGCATACAGACTTGTATACGTTTGTGCAAAGAGGGACTAATGCAGACGTATGCATGCATACATGTGCACATTCGCGTATGTAACATTCCTCAAAGTCTTGTGTGAACATGCGCAAAGAATCACGAGTGTTCATACATGCACACGTATGAATCCACTCAAACGCTTGCATACGTATGCACAAACAGGCACATACATGTACGCATACACTTTAGCATTTACGCAAACAATTGCAAATAGATGCACGCATACACTTTGTTTGACCAAACCAGCAAATATTTAAGTCGATTTTAAGCACAGAATGGCCCGCGTCCAACAGACATCTCTTTCTGATGACAAACTTTAACCGGTGATAGTATCGGCATGATGTTTGTAAGGAACGCGAATAATTATGATTCTAAAACAAAAGATAAATGAAATTTAAGAAATTTGTGAAGATATTCATCCGTGTTTCTCGTTTGGGCATTGACATGTCGAGATTTGAGATTGATAGCACAGCCTTTGTCTACAGGGGATGGGGAAAAGAGGGCGAAAATGTGGCTAGTGTAAAGTGTTTTTATGATTGTCATTGCACAAAATCAGTGGTGTGCAATTGTGTAGAATTACAGCCTAGATAGGCAAGTGAGGAGAAGCCATTCTGATCTGGATCGGTACTATTACTCACAAATTATGGAAAAGAAAGATAAAAGATACTTTACCGCATCCGCTGCAAAATACTTCAGAAGGCAATGTGACAATTCACATTTTTTCACAATGAATTCTGTCCAATATCATAACGAAAAACATTTGTTTCTTAGCGTATCTATCGTCTCTTGGTTTGAAATTGGATCAGTCAACAAATCAAATATGGGAGGATTTGTGTACGAAGAACTTTTTGAATCGGCATTCTGGTCCAATGCGACATTTTGTTTTTACATGTTACTCTGTTGAGGCTCATTTTAGGCATTTTCTGCAAAATAGATCAACATAAACGTCTTGGTGATTTCGCCTGAAGGACGCCTGCTTTATATTCGTTGAAATTCATATGAAAGAATTCTTGTGAATTGAAATAAGCGTTTCATAACTGATTTTGGTCAGAAAGCGTCGCCGGTGAAACCGTATCGTTACATTTCATCTAGCATTGCTGAAATCAGCCCTTCCCTGAATAACTCCGATGTTCATTCATTCGACATGATGATACAGGCACAAGATAGTAATATTTACGAAATGGTAAATAAAACGGTAAACTGACCGTGAAGGCGTCGCACGTAATTCATAAAGGAATAATGGAGCAATTGTCTTCGCTGTATAATATCTGATTTTTTAACATCTTATTTTCTTTTATTATTACTAGTATAACTTTATCTATATTTACCGTCGAAATTAAATCTTTAAAAGCCCGGTGTAATCAAATTTATCGATGCTGATAATTTTTTCCGGATAATTCAAATGTACATATATATATATTCCATTTAACGATTAGAGCTTAGATCATCTGAATTATATTAGCATCCGGCCAATTTGATTAAGTATAGACTGTCTTGCGAATTATAAGAATGGAGAAAAACATTTAAACTAAAGGAGCAATCTATCCTTTTCTTACAGTGTTCCTTGTGCCTCTCTGGTATAAACATTTAATCAAGTCCAACATTAGCAATGAATTGACGGAAAGGCACTGACATACAATAGAAGTTCTAACAATTCAAACACTTTTTTAGCATAACATTGACATTTATTTGCTACCTACGTATAAACATGTATATACACATAATATATCCAATTAAAAATCATACAATGATGAAGGCATGTGTGAAATCGCTATATTCCGAATCACGGATGGTGTTTGCTAAGTATGCAAGTCTACCGAGTTACATAAAACATAAAACACTCTAATTTCGGCTGTTCATTAAAGGCTAAGATTTCTTATATCTTGGCCATGCATGGTAAACTTTTGGTTATATAGTTCTTCTTAAGTTTCGATATTTCGGACAAATGATTAGGAAATGGTATTCATTTTCTATAGCGTTATTAGAAATAGCGGCCAAAATGGCGGATGATTTATCGTAATGGCGGCTAGGCGATAATGACCCTTAATAATGGACAATATCATGAGAAACAACAATGCTAGCCCATTATATCCACCAGACCAATTCCATTTCGCTGTTCTCTTCGCGTCCCGATGGAATCCGATTTCAAATAGCTCGTTAAGGAGCTGGTTCCGAAACGCAAGGGCAAACACTTTTGATACAGCTATTTATTGTTTTCTTTTTTTTGTTTGAATAGCGTTTCTAGCAATTAAACAAACAGTTTTGGTTAAATTACTGTTTAAATTAACACTCAATACAAACTATATTTTGCTCTGTATTTGTTCAATACGGTTTATTCTATTTTAATTTGGTAGAAGTAAGTCGGTGTCGAAGTTATGACGGGTACCAATGCACAGTTTTATGATGGTTCCTGGAGCAGTTTCCTTTTATGTATATAAAAGGAAATGCACCTGGAACCATTGTGAAATTGTGCATTGGTACCTAACATAATTATGTTTTTACAGGCACTGAGGACTCGAAAGCGGGGTACCTGAAATGGAAACTGAACTTCAAATGAGCTTTTCTCCGGCTTCAGTCACATCCCGCCTTTGAAGGAATAATTGACGGAAAGTGATTTCGAAATGAAATTTGTGCTAGACAATTGAATAAACGACAAGATCATGTTGCCTTGAAATTCTTGGTCCTTAATAACTGAAAACCTGTTGAGAATTATGCAACACTTTAATGCAAGCAGTCAGCCAACTAATCGGTTTCAAGGTACAACTTAAAGAGGCTGTTTGATAGATAGCATTGCCCTTCATAGTTCCTCAGATCCAGGAAATTCCTATTAAATCGTCTCAATTGCAGTTCCTAAAGTTTTCACATTTTCTCCAGATATATATAATGCGGATTTATTGAACATGGCATCTTGCAAGAGTGGGTAATTTAACACAAGCCAGCCCTACAATAAATTCTCATCTCTACATCTACAGGGGTAGAGATTATCAAAGTTTACATACAGCTAAACCTTCTCTTATTGATAAAACGAAACGAGTTGAATAAATGCATGTACAGTGGACAACAATTGAAACTATTGTGTCAGACGCAGAATTTTGCTCCTTATGGTCGGAATTGAGCATGTCCCTTTTTCGGGGATGCTTTTATATCTCAAAATCATTACAAAAAATGATGTTATGATTTAAAAAATCCAGGAGAATTAAATAACATGTATCGAAAAAAGTTGAGTTTAGTTGTTTTTCAACATCGCTGCCAACAGCTTCTCTGTTATATCAAAAGGCAATAGCATCTGTCTTTGCTTTTCTGGACATCTTCACAAGTACTACGCATCGTGCTTTCAAAGTCATAGTCTGCTTTCCTACAAAGAGTTTGTTTTTAAGCTGCTAAGAGTGAAATTTCAAGATTGGTTCTATTTACCATCAGAAAGTGATTACAATCAACTTGGCTATTGAGGGCTGTGACAAAGACATACTCATGAAATATTATTTCAATTCACCCAAAGAGAACTTCTTGAAACTATATCTTTTTCTGGTTGACTTGTGGTAACTCATTTTTTGTAAAAGAATAAGTTTGTCACGTAAACTTATATATCTAACAACTGTTTATTAAATATCCCTAATACTTTATTCATCGCTTTGACGCATCTGCTATTAAAAAAATCTAGGAGGCAAATATGATTAAAGGATAATGAATGAGCAATTTATCCTTTTTACCAAAAAATATATCTTCTGAACATAGTAAACGTCTATTTTTACCACTGTCTGCTCTGGCTCTCAATCTGGAGAAAGTGTCCATCAAGGGTAATGGGTTAGAACGTCAGAAGGATTAACTAATACTTATAAGAAGAAAAATTGACACCGGAACCGGAAACGACGTCAGCTTCCGGTTACCCAGTATAGTATGTCACGTGACGAGAACCTAGTCACGTGACTGCTTGATTGTCATCAATCCGGTCTTTTTACGATCAATTGCCGGGAATTAGCCGCAATATTGAGATATTATTGGAATGGAGATGGATGCGGTGCGTATCTGATACGACAGTTATTCCCGAATAATCGCGAATTAACCGAATTAGACCGGAATTCGAGCGCCACGATTGGTTTTGATAGTGTCTTGGCGGAATAAAGCGTATGTAATTGTATTTACTTAATAAGAAGCAATAATTAAAACCCATTAATTTTTCATAAAACACACCCGTGCGGTCCTCCTCGCTTTTCATTGCGCGCCGCTCGCTCCGACAACAGCGTTAAAAAAGTATTTATCTAATAGCTAGGGCCGCCATTTTTAAAACTGATATCTAAGCCGAGACGATGCGAATACTCTTTGTTGTTTAATATTCCCTCCGTTAAGACTCGTCGCAGATCAACCATTGCTGTCCATATAGACTGATCCGGGGCAACCAATATTGTTCTCATGTTGTTTGTTTAAAGACTGGACAAAATTCGTAAGTCCTATAATCTTTTGGACTTACTCATGATAAGAAAAGATTCGATCTTTATTTATCTTTACGATTGTTACAGTGTTGGTACTCATTCGAATAGTCTCACCGACATGAATTTAATGAGTACCATCACTAAAAGGTTAAGATGGGCATTAACGAAGAAAGCTAGAAGAATCCCCCTCTTGGATGCATATTTACAAGGTTATTGATGGTCGCATTGCAACAAAGGTTGTGATTATTATATATCTTTGCAGGTGTCTTGAATCAATCCATAGTCACCATTAAGTGTTACAGGGAGAACTAATTCTCTAAAAGATCAGCCTATTTAGCATTCCCTAATTTCAATGCTATCAGATGGACAAGACATATTGTCTCTATACACTTAGCTAGCGATTGGGAATTTATTGCAAAGACCTGCTGAGAACATGGCAAAAGCATTGAATGGCATAGGCGCTGGCCAATGCGAACTCACTGAAATCGAGTTGAGCGCTATCTAAAGAACCAATCAACAATTCAATCAATGAACCTGCATCGGACTGCAAAAGAAACCATTGCAATACGAAAGTCTAAAACAAATCGTTTCTCATTATATTCTAGAAACTCGGCAATAGATTGACACAAATGCTTCAATTACATTAAATACAAAGAGCGATGCTGATATCACAAAGCAATCGCAAGTCTTTCTCTCTAAAGACCTGTCTAGTAGACCTGAGATCGTGTGGTGTTGAATAAAAGTATCCCAAAGCCATTTCTTCCGTCCCGATTCCATATAAAACAGAAACAAATGAGCCGAGAGACTGGGGACACGTCGAATAGAAGAGAGTTACGCCGCATGAGGTAAAAACAGTCCAAAATGGCGTCCTTGATAATCTTTGTATCATACTGGTACAAGTATGATGTTTTTGGTTATGCAATTAAGTACCTAGCTTGTTTCTTTCTTCTCTTTTTTCTTTTGCGTTTCAAGCTGATACAGCGTTTCAGTTATATTATCTGTGTATCTGGTTATACGTATATAAGGGCAGTAGTCATGGCTATTTATCTACCACGTAAGCATGCATGCGTTTCCGTACTGCTAGGCTGTTTCATTAGCGTTGTTTGTTTAAACATATTTTATTGCCGTTGTTCTTTCCAAACTAACATTTTATCCTTCGTGTGAATATAGAGAAGCAGTTCAAATTCATAGACCAATCAGTTAGTATACTTATATTTGAAAAGGAAAAAGACTCGTGAATCATGGTGCTCATATCGCAACCTTCGAAATCCTCTTTCCGCGCGCAGCGCCCTCAACACCAAACGGCGCGGATCGTTTTGCCTCATCACGGCGGAGGGGAAATTGAAAACGACGTCTATTAAAATTACGTTAATATATCATGGAAGGGAACGACTCGAAATCCTCCATCTTAATAGGTCAATCTAACAGTATCCCCCCGATGAATTGATATTGTTTCATTCGGCTTCGCTCTGTCACGTCATAAAAGCATCATTATGTTCCCCTGGCTACGTTTCACGTCGCTGCCAAAATAGGAGTATTAACCGATAACGCGAAAATGGATGTTCTGCGCATGCCCCAAGGGGGACCTCCTGTACTACTCGGGCGAAAATGAAACTCTTTGACCCGATAACTTGTTTTTCTCTTTTGGAAAATTGCGATTAAGATTTTCTATTTCCGGTGCACGCTATCCGGCTCTCGGGATATTCACACATCCGAAAGAATCACAAGCAAAAGTTGCCGGTTGTTGTTGTGATAAAAGGGTCGTTTCTACTTCATGGAAAATGAAATGGATTGCGCCTTTTTGTAACGACCGCGACGGGATCACGAATAATTACCCATTATCAATGTCACAAGCAAATATTCTCCTTGAATCCTTAAGGGCCGCTTCGGTAATTGATAATCGCGATTGTTTCATTTCTGGAGCAGACTTGATCTATGCACATCTGGCGAAATAAAGAAAAAGATATTGCCAAGAAAGGATAGTCAAAGAAGATAAAAGATCCGGACCAGACTGTTAGGAGAGGAAAGTCCGGTCTTATATGTCTCGTTCAGTGTGGAGCGAAAACATTTACTAAAATTGAGATTAGAATACTAGTAGATCACCCATGTATAAGAAGGGTTTGTTTACTCATGGTATGAATGTCAACATCCATATCGAGGGTTCCATGCAATACTATAGTAAGTGCTTCATGTTTATGAAGCACTTACTATAGTCTGGCATTGAACCCTCGATATATACCAAGTTTTGATCACAGTTGAAGGTTCAAAGAGATGCCATTTTATTGGCTTAAACCAAAGACCTGATATGTTTTTCTTACGTCTTTACTTTTACTACACCCCTTCGTTTATTCAACATGAAAAATAATGCAGCAAACAAACCAATGTTGGTATCAAGAAATCCAAGAATGACGAGATTTGGTTTTGATTAATTTGTCCGTATATATATATATATCAAACTTCAGTAAAAACTCACCTATCTGTTAATGCTTTGGGACAAGCTGGGCAATAAATACAATTAATTTTACCACGCCTGAAATCATATCATAAACAATAATTATAGTCTGCGAATTCTTCTAATCGTCAGACGACCCAAGAACATCCGTCGTCTGGGAAAATAAGTTAATTGACATGTTTGCTGGTTCCGCAAATCGTAACAAATCGTGGCCATTTAGAGTCGATTAACGGCCAGTAATGGGTCCGCCAATATAAGGATCGTTAAAACAAATGATTTGAGATCGCCGCGTCCCCTAGGGGAGAGCTCCGTGAACGATATGGTAATCCAGCGCTGACATGACTGTCATTGTTTCATTAACGAAATATCAGCCATTATCACGTATGAGATTTCTTATTACTGGCTGAAATGGTCGAAATAATCGAAATTATCAAAATGATCACAAAAATTGAAAGTAAAATAAGACGGTAACTACAATCTAGTACAAAGTGTAAATAGTAAGCGTAATTGTATTCCGGCGCTGACATGACCGTTTTTGTTTCATTAACGAAATATCAGCCATTACCACGTATGAGATTTCTTTTAACTGGTCGAAATAATCGAAATTGAAAGCAAACTCAGACGACAACTATAAAGTCCAAACAGCAAGCGGAATTGTAGTTCAGTGCTGGCATGACTGTCATTGTTTCATTAACGAAATATCAGACATTACCACGTATGAGATTTCTTCTAACTTGCCGAAATGATCGAATTTGAAAGCAAAAGCAGGCGACCGAAAGATTGTCTTCCGGTCAAAATGGTCAAAATTGAACCAGATAAAAACTATAAAGTCTAAAAGGCAGGCGGCATGTTATCCAGTGCTAAAATGACTGAAATTGAGCGACAGTGGAGATACGGGTTTGAAGAAATAAAAGCAATCCCAGAAATAAACCCGAGACTCCATCATCACCGATTAATTATGACCGCCCCGGCATGATTTATGGCAGACGGGCCTTGCTGTGTTTATAACCGAATTGTCAATCAAAGACATTAAGACCCCCACAAAATAAAATGGTGTAATGGATTCCCTTCCATCCATTGTGCTCTGTGTATTTTGACTGGTATTTCGCATAGTTAAATAGTCTGGGGTCCTAGGTATACGCACGGACCAGGGTACCGTTTTACTAAACTACTTACGGAAAATATTTGCGTATGTCAGAACTGATAAACATAGATACTATCTTAAACAAAAGTACAATTGTACAATTACATTGTTATGTGACACGTCATTTGAAGCGTCTTGGAGAGACGATTCCAATGGTGTGTTACTTTGCAATATTGCTTAGTCCAAAATTTAAATAACGGGAATTGTTGTTGTGAAGTTACGCAGATTTTTTGCGCAAGACGCATAGTAAATATGTAACCAAGGAAGATATTTGCGTAAGTAATGACTGATACATATGGATAGTATCTTCAATGAAAGTACACTATTGCAATGTGACACGTCATTGGAAGCGTCTCGGAGAGACGATTCCAATGATGTGTTACTTTACAATATTGCTTCGAAGAATATAGAAATAAGAGGAATTGTTGTTTAAGACTTGCGCAAATCTTAAGCATAAACTGTTTAGTAAAACGGTACCCTGGTCTGAGTAAGAAACGCAATCGTTTGGAGAATCAGTTGCAAGGGATATGTAAACTGATAACGCAATAAGGATGGACGACTTTTGAAAGTGGTGATACACTCCGGGTTTTGGGCATTAGAAATAACTTTTAACTCACAATTGGGTTAAGATTCGTCATTCAGCATCTGTGGGTCATAATCACAATATTAGTTTATTATCAAAATGAATTTTTTATCTGCATCGCCAATGTTAAACCCGTTATCAACATTACACATCATGACTAAGCGGCAACTCCCTTTTTAACCCATACCCGGGTGTTGGGCTTGCAACAGGTCCAGCTTACAAGCAAATTATGTTAACTACAGTTATGAAGCATGAGGAATAGCATTTTAAACTTTTCATCAGAGTTGAGGATAACATCAATGTCTATGTCTCTGCTATCATGTACAGGATTAAATTGAGAAATTATCTGGGATTAAAAACGAAATTGAAAAATTAATGGTCTAAGGGAAACAACTCAATTATAAATTATGTTCGGTTATATTTTGAGTTATTTCCCTTTAATACATTTGTTTCGTAACCGATTAAGTTCGTTCCAAATTCACCCAGCGATCTAGTTTGTGGATCAAATTGGGGTAATTTAATTTCTGTAATGAGTTTCTAAAGAATATATTGCAATGGTTTGTAATAGTACATTATCATTTAATCATTTGCTAGCAGGAAATACGTGTTTTGGTGTCGAATTAAACTTATGCAATTGGTTTATGTATTAAAGTTCCATAATTTCATCAACATTTTATTCTTCCATTATCGATAGGATAATTCCGATAAATACTTGTACTGACGCTACACGCTCTTTGTAAGTCTATTAACAAGCACTTATAAAACTTATTCATTTTATAATCAAAATCTAAAAAAAAATGTGAGTTTATTGTTCAAGTAAACGCATCCCAGATGATAGTTGAGAAGTCTACAACGGGCCTCGTGACATCGAAAGGTAGCAGAGCTCAAAGGTTTTTCTGTGTCATTATGTATCCGTATCGATTTTTCCGTCGTTTAAGTGCCAGTTTTTGTCAATACGAAGTACCTTTACAGAATGTTTGCCAAAACGTTCTTGTTATTTAATCGCAGATCGCAACTCTTCAATAATCTGTTTACTAGAGGGTTTCGGGTTTATTCAAACCACGTTTGTCATTACTAGGGATGAAAAACCTTCGTTTAACGACTAAAATAAATAAAGTTCATGTAATTTACAAAGAAATCGGGTTATGTACATAATTTGATAGCAGCTCAGGTCAGAGAAATCCAGCCGATTTGACCGATTCTAAAAGGTTTAATGGTATAAGGGAGGTAACTCACTTTATACAAATACTGTTTGGTTTATACGAGTTATTTCTCTTTGACCATTAGCAGGAACACTTTTGACCAGAAATGTTTAATCAATGAAAGAAGTGGATTTTCTTGTCCAAAAATCATATTTTCCGAACAAGTTTAGTTTTCAATGTTTGACAATATTAATAAATGTTTACTGGGAAGATTTTCTGAAAATGAAATGTAAAAGCCAAGGACGATATCAAAACAAATTATAACAAATTACACCTAACCCACTGAGATAATGTGCAATTTATTTATATAAATATTAACATTCAATTTAAAAATGTTTATGGGCAAAACATACATTACGCTTTAAATCAGAGGAATTTACACACATTGTTTTCTATTAGAAGACATTTGGAAATTCAAGATAACTGTTAGACAAAATAAAGTACAAATAAGTTTATAAATTATTGTGCATCATTTTCAAATTCTGTTTACATTGGATTCGCAAAAAAATGTCAACAGAAGGTATTTGAAATGGCTTTTTATCGAAACATATTTATCAAAATGTTAAATGATATGATTTGTGGGTAGAAAAATGTGTCTTGAATAGTTGATATCTCACACTAATCCCTTTAGTTGAATGAAATGTTTCAAACATTAAAAAATTCTTCAGAGTAGAGGTGCTGAGACCAAATGATAAATATTCGGACATGCCATATTTCGGATGGTCTTTGTTTTCGATGCTGACTGTAAGAAGAGTTGATTGCCTGTGAAACAAAATTCCTAACTCTGTTTCGAGTAGCAGTTGAGGATAATTATACAGCACAACATTGCAATTTCTACAAGCAATTGCTCGCTTTGTCACGTCAACATTTAAAGTACTCCATCAAGGCTGATACCATGGTCCTCCAAAAGTAGTCTAATTTGCATTTGGCACACCCAATTTTGACTGTTTACTGCAAGAAAGATGTTGATTGGTAGCAGTTGACATTCCTTAGAACAAAAAAGGTTAAAAAACACTATACTTCTGGCTAATGTACAAAACATACAAAGAAACAATTAGAATAACTTTCTAATGCTTAAAAGATGATAAAAATCAGTCAACTTCTCCACAAAATAAGTGCTTAATATTTGTTTTGAACAATTATGAGTGCAGACCATACAATTTATATAAGTCATATTACCTAGAGGGAAAAAAGTGATATAAATCCTAAAATTTATGAGAGTTGCAGGCTGAGTAACTGCGGTAACAGAGTGGATTCCCTTGAAAGCTCCTGCCCCGAGCCTCAACACTGATGATGTAAAACAATAACGACATTGACCACTTTGTTGCAGAAGACTTAAGAAAACATTGTGGGAAAAGGAGAAATTGATCACAATGTTTTCAGCTCTATCTGAAGAATATTTTTCAATTTCATCACATTTTGAAATGTCGTCTGCAAACCCTTTCAATTTGGGACAGTCGAAAATTTGTTGTTTGGGAAATGGTTAAAAAGAATCTGCATGTTTTTTATACAAATGAAAGAAACTTTGAATACAGAGGCTCATTCCAGTTTGTGAGATATTTTTAATATTTGCCCATAATGAACACAAAAGGGCAGCAAAGTCGACCCCTTTTTCGCATTGGATTCAAGTCAATGACCGTCAATCTAAGAAGCCAATGCTCTTACCCTTGACTACAATAAACTAAGTTGATATCATGATCATCTATTGTTTCATTTGATGAAATTCATTTTTTAGCAAAGCGTTTTCAAAAAAGTTTTTGATTTGTGTTGTTTAATTGTATTGTAGGAGCGATATCGAGGTCTATGCTCAAGACGGCAAGTGGAGAATTTGACTTGGAGAGCATCCATACATTGTCACTGAAGCATAATGGTAACTTCTATACAGACGTTTAAAACTATTTTATATGAAACTTTGAAATTGGACTTCATCAAAAGTGTCGTAACGTTTGTTGAATGTTGATGCAAATTAGGGACCTAATGCATTGTTTGAGGGAACATGCTGGTATATATTTGTTCTTCATCGATTGGATGTGTTGGTCTTTGAGATGTTCATTTGCTTGGTTTGTTACAGTTTCAATAGATCAGTAATCAAAATGCTTTAAAAAAAGCATTTTTTTTCTATATGTAATATTGAAAAAAACCTTTGTATTACAAAAGGAGAAACTGACTTTGTTAAAATGGTTTCTTGTGTTTGCGAGCGTGCAGAAATAAGTATATGAATACTTTTGCAATGACTAAGTGCAAAATTCAGCAAAAGTGTCATAAAGGATTAGCTTAGTTTTGTACTTAATTATCATGAACTTCATAAAGAATATTTGCATTTTTGGAACCAAAAATATAAAGTTTGCCCAAAAAGGGTAACCTGCTTCGCAAGTAATTTCTCCTTTTGTTCACATTTGTGTCTGAACTTATTACCCCTTTTTTGCTTTTAAATGGAAGTTGCTGCAAAAAAAAACATCCGAAGAAACTTGACACAATGTTTCCAACAAACAATGGCAAGAAGACATTTATCAAACATTCATATAATAAAATCAAAGCAGATTACAAATCAAAATCTATGATATGTTTGCAAAGAAACTTTTTAAAAATGATTCCTTGCTTTAGTTTAGTCTAAACTTAGTTAAGAAAAATAATTAACATTGATCACCAGTAAATGGGCTTAGTCCCGGCATTTTCACCTTGCTGCCAACAGGGATCAAAATAAGTACCCTTTGTACCAGAGGCCGATGCGTTTCCACTGCTGACCACTTTTTACGTCTTAAAATAGAAACAGATGGCAAATCAAAAATGTATGATATATTGTGACACAAACTGCTACAAAAAAATGTTTCAGTGTGTCATATGAAAAAATTAAAATAGTTGCATATTGGATTTATCTAGGATTCAATGCAAGACTATAGCAAGCGCTTCACAGACGTGAAGTACTTACTATAGTCTTTCATTGAACCCTAGATGTATAAGAAGCATTTTTTTCAATTTGTTCACAGAGGTTTCTGACCTGGGCTGTATTGGGGAATGTACGTCCTTGGAGAGACTCGACTTGTCTTACAACAACATCTCGAAACTACACAAACTTGCAGGGCTTGAAAACCTACAGTATATAAACCTAGCCGCCAACAGGATTTCCTCTCTTGGTAGTGACATTTTTTTTATTTTTATTTACAGAGGTATTGATGAGAGCTGCTTGAAGAATTTCAACAAGTACTTTTTTTAATCCTGTTTCTTTGGGTAATAATACGAATCATCTCTATGAAATATTTCTATAAGATGGTTCAAATGAGTACCGAAAATACAGATGGATTAAAGAATCAAGCATGGAGTCTGTACAGTGAAGTCTCATTAATCCAGACACGTCAGTTACAGGCGAATTGTCCAGATTAAGAGAATACGAGGATCCAGACCTAACACCTGTCACCTGGCAATTTATCGGGGTCCGGATGAATAAAACTTCACTGTTCCTCTGATCATGACGTTTGATTTGTAGTTTTCTAACTTGCCAATAAGGGAACAATTTCTTTCTTTTCGAAATTCTCAAATCTGTCTGCCTGTAAAAGACAAAGAATAAGAAATCAAGCTGCAAGCGCTGAGGGAAGAATTGTTTTTTAGTGTTTATTGTATATTTATAAAAAAAACTTTTTATTTCTTTATGTTTCTTTTTTACAGAAGGCCTCCAGTCCCTTGGTGCTGTTGAGAAGGTAAATCTTGCTGGCAACTTGATTGGAGGGTGAGTGTAGCTCAGTAAAACTAGAATGACTCTTGGTTATGTTTCTGTTATCACTTTCAGTTTGTCTAATACAGAACAGAGAGGTTGCTAAATTAGGATAGTAGAAGTTCTTTTTTGTATAAACCAAGGGTAAATTGAAGGTCTGTTTATTCCTTTACAAAAGTTAATGACTTAATCGAAAGCTTTTCAAACATAAAGTTGCTATTGCACAAAATGTTTCGTGCAACATGGGGATGGTAACCTGTAAGTCTTTATTTCAGACAACAATATTTTTTCCAAATTTTGAAAGTCACTGTCAAAAGATATGTGGTCAATTTGATACAACCCCATGATTTTGTAATATTCAATTTATTCAGTGAAGGAGGCGTTTTACCCATTACACACTCATGATTTACATCAAACATGTATTGGCATAACAGTCAGTAAATGAATTAAAATGTATGGTGTTTCATCCAGCCAAAACTTGAAGCACAAAGGGCCTTTAATTACTATAAGTGTTTAAAACCTACAATTACCTTTATCTAAACAAAAGAGTTCATTGTAATAAAAGCAGAATTTAAATGAGTTATAAAAACGAATCAAACTCTATTTTTTATTTCTATTTCAGTGTGGACAGTTTACGGGCACTCACCGCCTGTGACAAGCTGGTCTCACTGCGTCTCCGTGACAACACAAACGGGCTATCCAACCCAGTCTGCATGAATATGTCGTACAGGGCAGAGGTCACCAAGATGTTTCCAAACCTCGTCTCCCTTGATGGTATTGCTGTTTGTTAACCCATTCTCTCGTGTGTTCACTAAAACTGGTTCAAATTGACTTGAATTGCAAGGGCTGAAGTGCTTTTTTTGCTTTATATAACAGGGAACCAATAAAAGGCACCTTCCTGATTGGAACTTTTTTTAAAATCATGCAGTTTTCACAAAAATTCAAAGTAACTCCAGCTTCTGGGATTCCCTAATCAACAATTTCATCATATTTATACACATACCTGTCCTTTAACAGTAGTTTTATCTCATATGCACATTTCTTTTTTAAACATTTGAACACTTTCATCTCTGGAAAGACTTGCCCCATGTCTTGGCCTTTGGAAAATAGGGGACATGTGGAATGAAATAAAAGATACTGCATAAAAAAAGAACCAAGTAGGTCCTGTTATATAGCCCACATTAGCCCCAAAATATTGATTTAACCCATTACCAGACAATAACAACATTTGACCAGTTTGTTGCAGACGACTCTGGAAAACATCATGGTAAAAAGAGAAATTGCTCTTAATGAGCAATATCTCCTTTTCCCACAATGTTTTCTGCCCTAACAGACAATGAATTTTTCAATTTCATCACATTTCGAAATGTTGTCTACAAACTTTTTCAATTTTGGGCAGTCGAAAATTTGGCGTTTGGTAAAGGGTTAACTAAACACCTACCACTCAAACTGTATGGAGGGGTCAATTGTTGTCTCTTTATTTTTCCACTTTCAATCATTTAAATAAAGTATTGTTTGATGCAGAGCTAAATGCAGATATCTAAGCGAAACCTTTACACTGTTTTATTATGTGACGTATTTTAGGGGAGCGTGTGAAAGGTGCAGGAAGTGATGTATTTAAAATGATAGCAGAAATGGACCAGGCACTGGCAGGTAGGTTCTATTTATTTTACCTTACTGACAGATATTTACCTAATATTTGCCTGAATGAAAAACCTGTAATCATAATTCACATATCATTTATGGTGAAATTGCATTTTGTGAAATTTCTGAGTGCTTGAATCAGATCATGTGTTATGTCATGTTTTGATGTATTCTTGTGAAATGCTACAAAATTCAACCTTTCTTGATAAACACATTCATTGATAGCTTGAAGTTAATGAAATATATCTAAATTATGAAATAGAATTCACAAACCATTCCTGCTATTTTATGAAGATTCGTAATGCTTTATTGAATGAAAAATGATATAAACCTCAGGCAATCTTAACATCTTGTAAAAAACATCCAACAAACATTTGGGAAAAGGGTTTGTTTGTTAAACTGCACTGACCATCCATGATATAACAAGTTTAGTATAAACTTATTTATCTTACATCCATTGTGGAACAAGTTCTAACAACTTAGATTAATCACTCTCGATTCTGCCTCCTTGATCTTAACCAGTACATACGCTGAATGTGTGTGAATGAAAGGTTGCAAGGCAGAACTCACTCTTCACTGGATTCGAACTGAGAGGCCGACGCTCTACCTCTGGACTGCTGTCTTCCATGATATAAATGAAAAGCGGGTTTTAAAACACTTTATCAAACTCTGATGAAAACTTCTCAATTCCCCCCATTTCAGAGCGAGGTAGTTTCCACAACGAGCCCACTGATGCCCAACTGACGGAATGGGTACCGGGAGATTACTGGGACCCACCCCAACGGTTTGAGCAGTCCATGTTGGGCGACGCCCAGCAACAGTTAGAAGGTAGGGTACTATTTCAATTTACTCCCATTCTTTATGTGACACAAATTAGCAAATAAAAGCCTTTGGCTGATACAATATATACAATATCAGGGTCTTTCAAGTGCTGTGGGGCCCCAACGCATGATTTCAAACTAAGCACTCCCCGGCGCCTGAATTGATCTAAATGTGCTAATAAAATT
The DNA here is from genome assembly GCA_947846245.1 of Cerastoderma edule. NCBI lineage: Eukaryota > Metazoa > Mollusca > Bivalvia > Cardiida > Cardiidae > Cerastoderma > Cerastoderma edule. The sequence continues at coordinate 33,072,286 of OX401412.1, forward strand.
CCCACAGCACTTAAAACTTGTTCCACAGCTGATTAACTTGCTTGAAACATTGTTTGTTACATTTGACTTGGTTTAAAAACAGTAAATTGAGGATGCATCTCTATTTACCCCAGCACCTGAAAAAAATCATGGGGAAGACCCTGAATGCATTAAAGTATGCCACAAACAAGACTATGTAATACTTTTTATAAACGCTTTTCGAATATATACAAAAGATAAATACTAAATGAACAAGTCTCCATCAAAGAGAGGAACTTTATACGCTAAAAGCTTTTGTTCCAATTGCTTTGACATAAGTGTATGTTATGTTTATGAATGATGTTTCTTTTAGACAAAATATGATTAAACTAACAAAATTTTCATGCATACAATACATAATTAAGCAAATTTCTCTCCTTTTCAGATCTTTTAGCCTCCTGTAAAAGACTTTCTTCACATGCGGACCACAAGTTAGAAAAACTGAACTGTAAAACATGACAGTATTAAGTGCAGTTAAGATGTTCATTTGAGTCCTTACTCCAGCATTGCCCACTTGGGTGCGTGTGATGCAAAAGTCCTAGTCTGAGATAACCCTATTGAGTCCTAACAAAATAGGATTTTTCCCAATAAGTTTTTAAGCAACATGTATGAAAGTATCTGAACATGCCCTTTTTGTCTAAACCTTAAGCATTTATTTGGAAGATTGTTATAAGATTATTTTATGGGTACCGAGAATTATTCTTTAATATTCATACTGTTGCCATGATATAACTGAAACTGCTGATATGTAAGCAAGAGGCAAATTGAATTAGCAACATAAAGGTTAGAAAACCTTTGTGGCAATAAAAGAAATGGTTTGTTAAGGTAGAGTACCCATAATCCACCATTGTGAAACTCATTCTGTCATCGGATTACTTCTGTATTTCTCTGTATACATCGGTCTGGGCCAAAACTATTCGCATTGAACAGAATAGTTCCGGCCTAAATCAGTAATTACTGAGAACAACCGAAGTAAATCAATGACCCAATGAGTTTCAAAATGGCAGATTATGGGTATTCAACCTTAACAGCTAAATTTCTTTTTTTATCACAACAGTTTTTCTATGATATCAAATTTTATTTTAACAGAGTTTGTTTAGTCTATAGACTATGATTGAAACTGTTATACAAATCTGTGATATTTCTCTGATTAAAGTTTGCAAAGAAAAGAGATTTCAGTGAGTCGAGCATTATCTACTTTCTCCTGCTATGGTCTTAACTCTTTACTAAATGCCAAATTTTTGACTGTCCCAAATTGAAAGAGTTTGCAGACAACATTTCAAAATGTGATGAAATTGAAAAATGATTGACTGATAGGGCAGGAAACATAGTGGGAAAATGAGAAATTTTTGTCACAGCAATTTCGCCTTATCCCACTGTGTTTTCCAGAGTCGTCTGCAACAAAATGGTCAAATGTCGTTATTGTTTGGGAATGGGTTGAACCACTTCAATCAACTAGAATCATCAATATAAAGCTTAGAAGCCCTGAAGACTTGTAGATGTGTCTCCAAGCAAATGTAAACTTGAACCATTGTGGTAAAAAGCGAAATTGCTTATGAGTTCTTCTCTTGTCACAAAGTTTTCTTTACTTTTGATAGAGAAATTGATTAATCCATGTAAATAATACAATTCAACCATTAACTTTGAAATCATTACAAAGAAAAGATGACCTGCTCATAACAAGTTCTATTGAAAGCTATCCGATTGCAAGGGTTTAAGAATAATGATGTTGATATAACTTGACCACTTAGTCTATGATGCCCTACAGAGTGCTTTAGAAACCATTGTGACAAAGGCGTCTGTCGTCTAGTGCTGAGAATACTGAACTCAAAACCATAAAGCCTGTATCTACCTTGGTTCAAAGCTAGTTCTGAGTTTCCATCAGAGGTAGACTTACAGAATGCCGATGGTTCTACCCGACTTGATCTGTCCTAATGGGTGGTTGAGTATGGGGTCCTCCATTATTGAGAGTCGGGCATTGCAACATAACTGAATCACTGTTGATGTAAAAAGCCACATATAAAAAAGAAACCATTATAACAAAACAGTCTATGTACTAGTGCTTGGAGAAAATACACAAATCCCCTTTCTACCTTGGTCCAAATCTTGGTAGCGCTAGATTTGAATTTTCATAAGAGCTAGCCTTCCAGCTTACTGCCGAAATAACGCTGGTTCTATCTGTCTTGATTTGCCGTTATGGACAGTAGAGTAAGTTGTCTTCATCCGTCCATGATGAACCGGGTATCGCAACATAATTTTAATATTATTGACGCGATATTAAAAACAAACTACACCATACTGATAACACAAGAATGCAGTACCATGGCAGAAATGTAGCTTGTAAGACTTGTATTATTTGCCTTCTTCAAATGATGGGTGATAAAAAGAACGTATAAGTACATGTAAAACGGAAAATAAAAGCAAGAGTAGAATATAAATGGATTTTGTAAGACCTCACGAAAAATTGACAACTTCTTACCAATACAAATCCCAGTGACGGCATTGGAATTTTCGTGACAGTTAGTCTCCCGGTTGCCTTACGGTTTGCCGATGGTTCTAGCCGGCTTGGTCAGCTCTAATGGGAAGTTGCGTATGGGGTCTTCGTCATCAAGAGTCGGGAATCCCAACATAACTGGAATAATGTTGACGCGATGTAAAACCCATATATAAAAAATAAATCCTTACTAATGGAATAGAATGGGAAACAGAAAGGATCCACTAATTAATTTGCAAAATGCTTCAGATACACAAATCGATCATTGATGATTCGTCTTATTAGTCTTAAGTTGAACAAATGAAGAAAATGTATTTAAAAAATGAGTATTGGCTAAGACAAAAGATCTAGTAAGGCAGATGTGGGACAGTATAGCTCTGAGCGCTGTGAGGGAACAGTCTCTGGCTAGACGTACATGGATGGAGTTCCAGTCAACGACCCTATTTCGAAAGGGGTAATGTTTTATGTGGTCTGATGGTGAATGGTTTACATAGTAGGCGAAATGAAAATCTAACTAAAAGTGTTTTAATTGTGGTGAATATTGAGTGATGCACTGAGATGGGGATAATGCCATCGAAACCATTACGGATCTTACAGGAGAGACTGGGTTGGCTCATTGTGATCTTCTCTTGAGTGGGTCTGTGCTGAACCAAGGACATACTAAGGTGGAGAACAGTGGTCCAGGGGTAGAGCGTCGGCTTCTATGTCGTGGGTTCGAATCCTGTAAAAAGCGGGATCTGCCTTGCGAGCTTTCATTAACCCACATTCGGCGCTAGTACTGGTTATGTACCCAGGAAGAAGAATCGAGAGTGATTGATCTAAGTTGTAAGAACTTGTTTCACAATCAATGTGAAATAAATAGGTTTAAATAAGGTTCTAGGACTTTGTTCATTAGGTCTTTTATTCAACTGACACGGGTGTTCCTGTACTGTATTTCATTAAACACACATCGAAATCCTGACCAATGTAAAGGGAGTCTTGGAGACTAGCTCCATGATAAAAACTGGTTTTATTGACGCATGTTATGCATTTTCCTGCCTACTTCCCCATTTTCCGAGCAAATATAAGCGCGCATACGTGCAATGCGTATAGTCGGATACGCCATGATCGTAAAACCAATCCTGTTTTGTTTACCTATCATCAATTACAAATCTAATCATAGTCACGGGACCAGCAATGTGTGTAGTAAAACAAACACACGTGATCGATTTGTTGTCGATAAATTACTCATGTTTATAAAGTGAGCATTACACGCACGTGATATCAAATCTTGTACTCGTATTTCTACTCAAAAAATTGCACGCATGACTGGTTAGCGAATAGGCGTAAAGTGTGTCGGAAATGTTCGAATAAATTATCATTTTAAAAGAAAGGGTTTGTTATTTATAATCGAACCCTATCAGATCAACAATTTGCATAAAAACGTTAAAATGCTCAAAATGCGATCAACTTGGACTTTCCAATCTAATGCAATCATTGGTTAAGTTTAACACGAAGATAAGTGCTGCTAGTTTTCAAAGAAAGATGGCGGTCTTGGATGCACATGTCACGGCTATGAAATTCACAAACGGTAAAATGTAGTTTATATATTTCATATATGCATTATATAAGCGACAAAATCTTTTAAATATCATTTCTTCAGCAGAATCTATTGATAAGTTTTTCGTAAACGTCAAACTTTAGTTATTTTCTTTAGTTATTTTGTTCGAATTGTGGGTGGGGTATGTCCCCCACCCCTCACACCAACCTACAGGCTTTTTAGAGTTACCGACAGCCATTTTTCAGACACCATCATTAACCAGATAATGTTTTAGTTATGTGGTACAAGGTCATCAAAACTATCTATGCTTTAGGATGTGGGGTATTGATTAGCATAAGCTCATCATACCGGACAGTGTTCGTTATTGTACAGACAATGTTCGTTATTGTACAGTCTAGCATCAGTTGTTAACAATGCTGGAATAAATTGTAAGTTGTCCTCTGTTCTAACCCCAAAATATATTAAAACCTTCCTAAAAACATTTGTTTTGCCCATTCCCTCATGTTGAAATCTAAAACTGATCCAAATTCAAAGCAGTAGCAAACCACAATTATAAATTATCAAGATTAGAATGAAATCATTGTAAGAAGCCATCGTAACAAAAGGAGGAATAGGTTGCTATAAGCAACCCTACACACTTCCCCTTTGTGATTCTGCTTTATGAAATATATAAGCACAAATAGGTGCAATGTCTCCTGCAATATGACAGAAGGTTGACAACAGAGTTAAACCTCTAAACAATCTAAACCAACCTTACACAATTGAAAATTTAACATATTTTTTTTGCTATTTCTTATGAATTTAACTAAAAGAATTGTTAATAAACTAGAACCCCCCAAATAAGTGACTCATTGCACAGTTAAATTCATATTTGTTATCTCAGTAAAATGATTATTTCAGTTTAAAAACATTTGTATAAAGAATATGATCATATGATGATAGGGAAATGGTATCTCTATAACATAGAATTGGCTGCCATGTGGAATCAAAATCTGGTGGTCAGGTCAAGCAGCCTGGCACTAACCACTACGTCATTCTAGTCTGTATTTGTGTCTAATTCAATAGCTTGAAAACGAGGGATCAAAGTCTGAACCCTGACTTTGGGCAAAATTACTTCATATGTATAATTAATTCAATATGACATGATGTTTTGTTTCTTAGCACCAACTACTGTTGAGCAAAAGCACAAAAACTATGGTTCAAATTAAAACATTGGTTTGTTCTCTATTTACAGAAAGATCATCTCAAACCTTGTTTGTTATCCTCATGGTATCCTTACCCTACATGACATTGGAGATGAAGATGTGAGTTAAAGTTTAAACCTACCATAGGAGGAGTGATAGATATATCTGATCACTGGATTGGATTGCATCAAAAGGCTGTTAGAATTGGTAAGTTTAAGAGTTGTTCTTTATATACTGGTTATTTGTTTCTTACTTGTTTAGACAACTTTAAAGGGTTTTTGCAGCAGAAGCCACTTGAAAATATTTTAACACAATAGAAATATTCTTATATTGATCAATAAAACAGCTGTATAAATGTGGGGAAGCAGGGTTTTCCATGGCCTAGTGGTTAAAGTACATGAATTATATGGCCCCTCGTCACATAGGTTCAAATCCTGTTGACGGCATTTGAATATCATGAGAGGTAGTCTCCCAACTGGCTTACAGAGTGCCGATTGGTTCTTTCAGGCTTGATCAACCCTTATGGGTGGTTGAGTATGGGGTCTTCCACAACCATTAAGAGTAAGGCATCGTAACATAACTGAAATAATGTTGTTGCGATGGAAAACCAATATGAATGCATGAAAAATGTGGGAAAGCATGCAGTGACTTTGAAAGAATTATAAAAACATTGTGCAGAATTCAAGAAACATGGATAGATGCACAGGCTACTGTGATATAACTTGAATACTGTTCTAAAGGCTTAAAACTGTAGATTGTTGGCATTCAACCCATTACCAAACAATAACGACATTTAACCACTTTGTTGCAGACGACTCTAGAAAACATTGTGGGAAAAGAAGAAACTGCTCGTTAGGAGCGATTTCTCCTTTTCCCACAATGTTTTCTGTCCTATCAGAAGATTATTTTTCATTTTTGTCACATTTTGAAATCTCGTCTGCAAACTCTTTGTTTTTGAGACAGTCGAAAATTTGGGATTTGGTAAAGGGTTAAACATACTCTGTTACGAATTTAAAAGAATATGGTGTGTTCATTTACAGATAACTCCTCCTACACCTTGTTGGAATCCAGTCCCTATAACTGTTACAGACAATGTGCCAAATTGGACCTCTGTATAAGGCTTCTTCACCTGTTGTGCAGTGGTAAGTTTAAACTTTTTTCATTTACCCTTAGAATGCTGGGTAATTTTCTAGAAATATATTCTTTTGCCGTCTGCTTTCCAAAACCTAATACCTGCTTAATTTTGATGAGTAAAGATACTCAGAGTCGCAAACAGATTAGATCACAGGCCAGCCGCCAATTTACTTGTTTTTTAGCACTTTAAGGCTAAATGCAATAAATCGGGCATATCAAAGCATTTAAAAAGTGTTCATATGGCTAGAAAGGATTTTTTTATTTCCTATGTCCCATTTGGTGAAAAGTAAGTGCTATTTGGACAAGGAGACATGCATAAAGCTTCCAGAATAGAATTATGAATTTGATAAGAGACGCTCAAATCCTTGCATAACCATGAAGTGAAAATGCAAGGGGACATAGTTCTGTCCAAATACAATCAAGAATAATGTTACTTAATACTAACAAACCCTTCAAATTGTTTGTTTACAATTATCAAATGAAAACACAGCCTTTCAGTATATTTGAAATGTAGATAATGAAAATGGTTGTTGATTTAGTGACATGGACCTTTTCAATCATGTTTTTATTATATTTGTTACTCACATAACACATTCTTTGAGAAAGTCCCTTCAAAGATGCAAATGGAACAAAAAGGTTTAATTGCTCCCAATGAATGTAATGTGACATATTTTTTGTCTCTTAGCACAAATGTGTATCCATGGAAAAACAGAATGTACAGTACATTTGAAGGACTTTTAAAAATACAGTTCAAAGTGCATGGAGCATGATTACATGCATAGATTGGCATGATATGATTGGAATGCAATTACAAATGGTTAAAACTGCTAACATATTGTTTTTATGTAATGTTAAAAGACTGTTTCAAATCTTAAAGAAGATAACTTGAGGGGCCTCCCTGGCCTAGTGATTAGAGTACAGAACTTGAAATCGCATGGCCCCTCTGCGCATGGGTTCAAATCCCACAAGGAGCGGCATTCGGATTTTCATGAGAGTCTCCCGATTTACTTATGTAATACCAATGGTTCTCCCTGACCTGCCCAGCCTTTAGCTAAGTTTGGGTTCTGCCTCAATCATTAAGATTCAGAAATAATGTTGATGCAATGTAAACCCTGTATATTATAATGTTCTCTATTTACAGGTTCCTCATCTGACGCTTTGTTGGAATTACTCCCTACGAATACCAAAGGTTGGGAGACAAAGTTGTGAAATAAAGGAACTAGATGTCAACTTTCAAGCCTTCCTCTATACATTACTTATATATTCGGCGGAGAAATAGAACTACCGGAACATCGGACGGGATTGGATTGCTGTAAAGGGCTTCTTCACCTGTTAACAGTGGTAAGTTCAAATTCTATCTTTTTTAACAGTGATTATTTATCCCTTTCCCCTGTATAGACAACTTTAACGGCTTTTACAACAGAAGCTGTAATGAAAACATTCTCAGAATTTTCATAAATGTAACATTCATGGAACGTTTATGCAAATTGGAAACATTATGCATAACAACATGCAGGTATATAAATAGACAAAACAACCGATCAGTAGAAGACAACGTTTTTCACTGATTGGATCTGGTTGTGTCTTTCAAAAGGTTGATTTGGTCGGTTCGTAACACAATGATAATTTACCAATTATACAGTTTTTCATAGTCATTTGATGATTATAGGATTAGACGTTGTCTGCTGAATTACTTATAAAACAAAAAGGATTAAAACCTGCAAATGACTGTTTGCATTTTAATTCAGATGTCTTATCAATATTTCAAATGGAGTATTTCCTTATTATTAGAAAATTGTCCATACATTTTTTCAGAAGCTATTTTGTAAATAACCTTTTCCCAAATTCTAAAGATTGAGACACTATTGCAGAGTCAATACTTCTATACATTTTGAGCAAAAGAAAACTTTCTCATGATAAGCAATTTCTGCTTTTCATCGTTATGATTTTTTATTGATAATGCCTTATCACTTGATAATGGAATTCATTTATTATCTTCTGCAACAACTCAAAACAAGGAAAAGGTTATATACATAACAAATGGCTTCTATAGATTTTTGCAACCATTTTAAAGGTGCTTGTTCACACATGAGACAATTTGCAAGTTAAAATAGAATGTTGTGGAAACAATACAGTTTTTGTATTACAGTATGATAATTTGTGAAAAATAACTTCTTATTAAAAATTGATTCAACAGTGCCAACATATCTGAGTAAACACAAACTTTATGTAGTGGGTTTCAAAACCATTGCAACACTTTTGGATGGGAATAAATTTTAATTCATGGTACATGGGCTCTAGATAATTAAATATTAACTTATTTTACTTAAAATTGCTAATTCTCATTTAATCTCATACAACAGAACCAGTTAATAAGTAAGAAAATAAGTAATGTCCAAGTTTCCTTACATCTGTGAACAAGCACCTTTAAAACTGTTTGGATACCTATTTTAGTTTGAGGGTTCATTGAAAGACTATAGTGAGTCTTTTACTTACATGAAGCACTAACTTAAGGTAGAATACCCATTATCAGCCATTTTGAAACTCATTCTTTCGTCAGATGACTTCTGTCATTCTCAGTATACATCTTTTGGGGTTGAAACTATTTGGTTGACTGTGAATAGTTTGGACCAAGACTGATGTTTAACGAGAACTACCATCTGGCGAAAGAATAAGTTTCAAAATGGCTGATTATGGGCAAACCACCTTAAATGTAGCACTGAACCTCAAATTGCTATTGTTTATGAGAATATGATGACTAAATTTCAATCACTTTGGCCCAACTCAATTCAATAGATTTTGGGGAAAAAAACAAATAATAATAATCAACTGTACCATTCGGCCAAGTGTTTTAAGCATTGTCATCTACCCTTTGCAGAAGTTGCTGCAGTGACATTTAAGAGTACCTTATTGAAGTTGAATTAGAATACTCATCTTATTTGATAGAGAATTATACATATTCATAATCAAATTAATCCAATCTTTAATGTTTACATGTTTTAACACACATGCAGCAGAATATTTTAAAAAACAAATGTGACAAATGGAGGAATTGCTCTTATTGAACAATGTTTCTCCTTGTGTTATCTAATGTGGCTATAAATTTTGACCATTCACAAAACCATGTAGTAGGAAACCAATAGATAGCCTAAGCTTCTTCAGTTAATGTGACATGTAGTGTTGCCCAATTCCCTGTCTGTTGACCTGCCTGATAAGCATAAATTACACACTATACTGAGTATCTAAATATATCCTCTGAGCCGTCTGTATTGTTCGACCATGTGGTTTGTCCTCATGCATTATTTTATAAATGCTATTAAGCTTGCCTTTTGATATATGATGCTTATAGATCGATTGTTTTTCGACTGTGTTTGGAAGACTATCGAGTATTGAATATACCACGTCATAATTATTCATGCATACAGGGCAACAGACGGCGAATCTTGGTCAACAATAAATAAACGATAATGGGTCATGTGACGACTGTATGGAATTATCCAATTTTCATTTACGGAAAGAAAAATTGCTATTGATAGCTAATTTGGTTCAAAGAGAGCCAATAAATCTTTGTAGTTGCAGTTGGAACAATGTAAATTTCAAAACTGATGCTTTGCTTTTGAATCTTAATTCAATCTAAAAATAGACATAAATTTCATTTTAAGATCATGTGATCAATGAAAACTGTGTAGGATTTCAGGGAGATCCAGTCTATTTATATCATTGTATTTCCCAAACTCTAAATGTTAGGAATAAATTAAGAGCTAATTTGATTGTATAGTTACTGAATTGACTGATTTAACACCACCTTCATGCTTAAATAGTAAAAAGACATTGGCATCCTGTAGAATTTTGATTTTATTGCAAGTATGGCAGAAATCTTGGAATAAGCACCTTTAATTGCCTAATCAGCAGACTGCATTTCAATAGGCCGTTACAAAATGAGAATAAGTGCTTTATCATCAAATCTAATTATAACATTTCTAAAATCATATTCAAACATTGTGGCAAATGAGAACATGTGGACAACAGTGGTGCATTGTCAGCCTCTGCTACTTAACATGAATATGCTCAGACTAACCCACAAATCGGTGCCAGAACTTATCATGTATCCAGGAAGCAGTCATCAGGATTGAATTCAATATATGCATTAAGTTTCTGTCACAATCAATGTTAGAATGAATTAGTTTAAACTAAATTAAATGAGAAAATGTTCAAAACAAATAAGATCTCATTTTATGTCACTATTTTAATCACACAATTTATCAAGGATAGCTAGGTTATTGCCCTTTTAATGATCAGCTTAAGTGTCAATTGTTTTAATTATTTAAACAGGGAAATTGTTATTTGACTGTGACTCTGCACATGGTCCCCAGTGTTCACAGTTGGCTGATCAGCTTAAATGTCCTACAAAACGTCTTTGAGCTTAATTTAAACATATTTTATTCAAGAAAAAACACAATTATATACATTACAAACAATCCAGTGAAACAGATTGAAACAGTTCATGAATACTTGCAAATGCAAATTCATATCAATGCAATTTTTTTAGAGGTTTAGATAATGTTAATGCATTGTCTTAAGTCAATAATAGCAGGAGCCGGTCTCACAAAGGTTTAAACGATAGATTTTCTAGTAAAAATGAATATAAAGAGGACTTGACTACATCAGAACAATTTCAATGTGAATGGAACATGAATCCTAAATATGAAATGTTTATCCAAAGGCATAGGAGCAGGGGGGGCCAGAGGGGCCCGGCCCCCCCAATATCCAGACTGGGGGGGCCAGAGTATGCTTTGGCCCCCCCAATATTAACAATGGCAAATGAAGATATTTGAAAAGAAAAATGAAAGAAACGAAATTTAACAGCAGAATAAAAATAAATATGTTTTTTTTGTGCTTTATCTAATACCAATTCGCCTTTTGTTACGAACAATAACCAAAATCTTTTTGACATCATCATCGCAAATGGCAATCTGAACACATCGGGTTAGCTAAAATTTAAACAATAATTTTACTCTGTGTGCAGTTGAATCCGTGGCTGTGACAGCCTGGTCGCTGCTACTTTTTGTTTAGATCATTACATTTAATTTCCGCGTGAGATCGAGACCTAGCATATCCTTTTTTTTTTTTTTTATTAAAGATACACATTTTCATACGCTTTCTTTTAATTCTTAAAATGTTATCGAATTTGTAAATGCATGAATAGTCATGAAAAAGTTTAGGAACATTTATTCTTAGACCAGTCCTCATCTGAAGTTGGCCCCCCCCAATGTTGAAAACGCTCCTACGCCTATGTTATCCTATATCAAAACAAATGATTTTTGTTTCTTTACAAAAACAAAGTTACGTTTGAGAATCAAAGGTTATGGCAATTTGTAAACGTAGATGTAATGTTTGTTCTATTTGAGAATAGTCACAGGTTTTTAATACTCCGGGAAAATACCTTTAGTTGAAGCTGAGTTAAATGAGTAATTCTGGATTGATATATAAAGGTAGATTTCACAGTCTGTTGTGGTATTTGCAACATAATAATAGAAATTTGAATTTGTAAAAGCCTATAGATTTATATGGACTAACTCAGGGATTATTTTGTGCTCTGGGAGTAATAGCGTTAATGAACAATTATTGTCACTAAAACAAAGACCTATTTCAATCTTTCTATTAAGTTGCTGAAATCCTGTGTTTTCGTTAAATAATGTTAAATGAGCCTCTGCACCTGGCAGCACTTCTATGGGATAGTCAGTTTTAAATGAATGGTGGAAGTTTATTTTGCACACCTTGCTAGCGTCATGTAACAAGGCTGGTGACAAACATTTCCAAAGACCCACATGAAGATTATAGCTTAAGATAACACCTCTACTTCTAAGTTTAGATCTTTGTTTACAAAAAAAGAAAAAAATCTTTTCTGTATGGTTATGAAGGGGGTTTAAAAACTATCAATATTATAGTCTTTTATTATTTTAGAAATCTATGTTGTCATTTTATCGGTAGAAGAAAACTTGTTTAATCTGTGAGATAGTCTTTTTAAAGGTATAGAAGAATAGATGAGCCTATGGAGGCTGTGATCTTGCTTTATTTGCTTTAGTGCTGTTTTCAACAATTTCTCAGTCACATCATTGCATCATTTTGTGAATCAATTACCTGCTATCAGGATTTAAATGTTGATGTAATGTAGAACCCTAATGAATAAGACCTTTTGGCATAAACAGAAATTGATAAAAAATTATTTCGGAACACTTACCATCCAAAGTATCATTGCGTTTGTATCCAAACTTCTCACAAACTTCTAACCATTATAAGGTAACATTGTACATCAAGTCACATAACTCTAGATAATAATTATGAACCCTTAAACATAGAGCATTTGTTAGGAAAAAATGTTATGTACGCCTATCCCCTAAAGTATCAATCTATGAATAGAGACATGTCGTGAATACAAATTTTTTTTGTACTTCTGTACCACTTTAGCCTTTGCAAGCAATGTCCGAGAGTATCATTGAAGCAGGTACAGAAGAACTTGGTTTTACAGAGTTGTGTACCATATTCTTTAAGCAGTAAAATAACATAGTTTTAAAATTCAGCTGAGTTAACCGAATACGCTTCTTTTGACATTAGGTAAATAAGGTTTTGAATGCATTTTACAAAAATTACTTTTGCATTTTCAATTCCCGGGTCGGCATTGTTTAAAAGTAGTATGTACCCACAATATTTTAAGCAAATTAACACAGGTCACTCAGACGGATATTTATACATTGCCTAAGTATAAGCAGGGTTCACGCTGGCCTTCGCAAATGGCGCCATTGGCGACAAAATCAAGAAATTGGCGCAAGAAAAACAAATTTGGCGAAAGTGCCTGGCGCCGACTATTTTCCGCGAGAATTTGATGTTTGTTTACCGCATGGTTGCCGATCTCGAGTCAATATCGATTTGTTTTACTGTAGAGCCGAGAACCATGTATCGATGGTTCCCGTAATCGCAGTACTTTGAATTAGAACTCGGGAACCAGCTTGTTTATCAAATGCGATTTCCGATACGGGATAATCCCGTTTTCACACTTGTTCAGTTCATTATCTGTTGATTGTCAAGTTTGTTGAAGGTGACACTTTCTTGTGTACACCATTTAGTCATTCGCCAGCCTTTACAACTTCAATTATATGGAAATTATGACTTTGATTACTTTAATTGCTTTTCAATCAAAATGTTTGCCCTCGCGCTCCTTTTAAAGAAGTTGACATCAAACATCGACAAAGTCAGTTGTGTTGATTGACAAATAAATGAAACTCTTTTATGCGCCGAAGTTTTGGTATATAAAATCCGCGATTTTAAGTGACACTTAATTCTGATCCAACACAAGAGTGAGTATAAATCGATCTTCTCAGTCGTTGAATATGCCTCCCACTAAAAATCAAATAAACATCTGACAAGGAGGCCTGGAGGACAGGAAATAGTTGGTTATAATATGACGCCAAGGTGAAAGTAATGTATCTGATATGTCCTGTTTCAAATGTTGAGTGTGAGAGAGGATTTAATCCATAGAACCTAATGAAAACAGCACGTAGAAATAGATAGAACAAACGAACACTTGAGAACCTCTTTAGAACCGTAGGTGACCCTTATGAAGGATTTCCCCTTCTACAGAAGACTATTTTGGCTCCAACTTATTGAATTTGGCTCCAATTTTTTTAATTTGGCTCCAACTTTTTCAATTTGGCGCAAGTGTTGGCGCAAAGAAAATTTTAGCCAGAGAGAACCCTGGTATAAGAGCTAGTAACCTCATACCCTTACTGACTATCATAAGGATCGGATTGTCTACATTTATTTCAAGTAACTTAACTCTGGATTAATTGAGAACAAATTTAAGCAGTTTTTGTACTTTGGGCATCTTTCTTTATTTAAATATTAAAGATTGTGTTCTGTGAATAATAAATGTCAAAAATGTCTGTGAATAATAAATGTCAAAAATGTCAGTGAAACCATGCTTATCACTGAATAAAAAGTTGTGATCAATGGTTTTATTTCAAAGATGCAGAAAATGTTTGTTTTCAATAAGAAATTGTGAAACAGCATTCTCGCCTTTCAGTGCTTCAATGGCAAACTCAGCTTATACATAGACCTAGGATTGCTCACTAATACTACTTTTTAGTCACAAATGATAAGAATGTAGACCTATATCTTAGTATGGGTCCCATACTCTTATACTCACTTGAATGATTTTGAGGGATAAAAATAAGAGGGAAATAAATAAGAGATCATTGTTTACAAACAAAACAAACCATTTAAACAGTAAACCATATCTGCAAGACAAATATACTATATCTTTACGAAACAAATCGATGGTTCATTGTAAGACTATAGTAAGTGCTTCATGATTATGAAGCACTTACTATAGTCTTGCATTGAACCATCGAAATATAAATAGGATTGAAAATGTATCAATGTTTTAGTTAAATGTACCTTTAGAGATCTGTGTTGTCATTCTGTCTTGAAAAGATTAAAATTTGAACCAGTGAGTTAATCATTTTGAGATACATATTACTACAAAGTGATCAATTCTTTTACTTTCAAACCTCATTCACTGAGAATCCTAAAGGAATGTGTATTCAAAGTGACATAACTCTGCATTCTATTATACTCAACTTGTACCGGCTTAAATGATATTAATTCTATCTATGATAACTAGGCTTATATGCTTCCTTTACTTTAGAGAAAAAAACCATTTCAATCATTATCTTAAGACGAATGGTTAGAATTGAAAATATTTAAGGATGTGTGTTTCCCTGAAGATCTTGATCAAAATCTGCTTAAATGACTAGACCTATCAAAAAAGGAGTATTTCTAGTACAGGCATATTTTGGGTGATGTATGTTAAATTAAGAAAAGTTTTTTTCGGAGCTACAAGAAAAATTCATAGCAGTTTTAGTGTTCGAAAAAATAAAACCAATGTGCAATGCCAGTGAAGCAAAACCAGAACTATCAATATGTGCGCTGAACCCTGCAGTATGATTGAAATACTGTTAAAAATGATGTTAAAGTCCTAATTCCCCAACCCTTGAAAATAATTTGGCTTAAATGTGTCTCTATAGTTATTTTGATTATCAAAAGTCAAGCTACTAAGGTTCTCTTTTCTGTATTTCATTCAAAGTTTTCATAGTGGAGTGGAGTAGTTTTCAACCCTCTTGTGAAGACAAATAGGGAAAGCTTTCCTACAATATTGACAAGCAATACTAAATACATTAACAACGAGAGCCATGTATTGGAAATAAAATACTATTAAGATAATATTTCATTTTTATTGAACTTCTTTTTGGTAAATCTGATAGCTATAGCTCCCTTGAGTCAACAAGCCAAAAAGTCTGACTGGGATTTGAACCCAGATCCTTCTCAGAAATTCTGAGCCGCTCTCACCAGTTGAGCTATCAGACTGGAATCTAGCATTGTCATATTGTTATCAGATTCTAGTCATACAAAAACAAGAGTATTCTTTGTTTTAAGATAAGAAAAGCTATGAATATATGAATAATTATATAGGTGTGTTTCATTCATAACAAAACATAAATACTATTTGTAATCTAACCAATTTATTTACTCCATACGAGGATTTGAGCAAACACATGCCTTTAAATACACTCTCTTAACCTTTCCCAAACTATAACGACATTTGACCACATTGTTGCAGACGACTTTAGAAAACATTGTGGGAAAAGGAGAAATTGCTCGTGACGAGCAATTTTTCCTTTTCCCACAATGTTTTCTGTCCTATCAGAAGATTACTTTTCAATTTCATGACATTTTTAAATGTCGTCTGCAAACTCTTTCAATTTGGGACAGTCGAAAATTTGTTGTTTGGGAAAGGGTTAAAGAGAACTTCATGAACTCCATCTCAACATGCATGTATTAATAAATTTCTAGGAAACAATAGTAATCTTCAAACAGTTCCATTATTTTTTATTTCCTTTCATTGTTTTTTTTGTGTGTAAAAAAATAAGGTGCTTGTTCACAGATGTGAGGAAATTTTACAGTAATATGATATGCACCGATCATTTTGCTTGATCATATTTTAATCATTTAAAGTGTGTATATACAGTGCACTTCAATCCAGAAGCAAGAAGTCACTTTTCAGATCTATGGCATATCAAGTGTACATACTTAGATAAATTGAAGCTTCCTGAATTAATTATGCTAATAACTACTGATAATTGTATATCAATCAACAATACAAAACTATTTTTTAATGAAAATTCATTTTCACTTTCAAATTTCCCTTTTCTGTGAACAAGGACTTTTAATAATCAAATATGTTCCTGATTATAATTTCTAATATCTAGTTAGCTAAGACATAAGATTTTGAAAAGGTGAAACTGATGCTCCTAATAAGGAACTTCTCAGTCCACTTTTTTTTGTGTGTGATAAAAAGTAATACAAAACATCTGCTGAAAAAGATGCAAAGCAAGCATGCATTAGGCAAAGTCATACTGCATGACCTTAGCTGTCGATGTGCCTTAAAACACCATTCATTCATGGTGAATCATCAAACTTATAATTGCAGTTTATCAATAGAGGACACTTCTCTGCTCTATTGCTAAACTTTAACAGATCATTAATCAAAGTGAAATCATTGTGACAATTGGAAACATTGCTCTATACAAGTAATTTTCTATTTGTGACAATGTGTGAACAAATTCTTCAGTTGCATGATATATAAACATGACAGAAAGGAGATGAATAAGTGAAAAACAATGATTGTTAAAAAATTTCATATACATTTTAGAAAAAGAGTTTCATTGCTGATGTTAATGTTTACAGAGGTATCTTCTGTACATTAAGACTCAAATTCGAATGTTAGATAATTCCCTAAATTTGCATTTATTTTCTCTTTTCAGGATCAAGGCTGGAGCTGCACGCTTGAGGGATTCTGGGTAATACCACTGGACAGAGAAGTACAAGATGCCTTGAAGCCGATATATCCTGATGCCGAGATGTCCTGATGCCGAGATGTCCTGATGCTGATATATCCTGATGACTAGATGTCCTGATGGCGAGATGTCCTGATGCCAAACCAAACGTGAACCAACATCCTACAAGAATGCTGTTCAATAGAGATTGAGGCAAATAACAAAAAAGACAGTTCCGAGATATTTTGTGATTTTATTGCACCAAATTGTGCAGACAATATTTCAGCATAAACTATTCTACAATCACGACAAACGAATCGTGTTCAAACAACGAGATTAGTGATTTTAAACAAAGATTTCTAAGAGAAAGTTTTCAGATCCCACTGAATGCTTTAATTGCTACATAATGTGGATGTGAGAGGTCCAAATTGAAAACAAAAGCAGACACTGTTATAGAATGACATACAGGGGCATTGCTTATTTTCTTATTTCTTTTTTGTGATAAAGGAAGTAATAATAAAGGAAGAAATTTGCTTGTGACGAGCGCTTTCTTCTTTTGTCATGTTTTCTGATGAATTTGTGATTATTTGATTTTAAACCCAATGATGCTTATAGTTTACACAAATCAATGTATCAAAAGTAGAATTTGCTCACTCTGAGCAAGTTTTTCTTTCCTTATATTGCTTTCGAATCAAGTCTGCTGTCAATTCATTTAAAGTTGTCTGTTAAAGTGTAAATAATCATTGCTTGAAATTGTTTAATTTGTTTTGTACTTTCTGGAAAACTGAAAGCTCTCTAGAAAGTTATTGTGATCAATCATTCAATGTCTATTGTGAGTAGCATTATCTGGTGTTAAGGGTCAATCTTCATCAAACAAGAGATATTCCTATGAGAGATTATGTTGTAGGTAATCTTTCATGCAAACTAAAATTGGTCCTATGTTGAAAGTGCACTATCTGTTTCTCTTGAGTACTGATGAATTGTGTATAAAGTATTAATGAAGAAATTTTTATTAAGTATTAAACACCCAGTTGATTTGAAACAATTGCAAATAAGTGGCCTAAACAAATTTATAACAGTCAATAATGGAATTGTACCCTTTAAAACATTTTGATGTTTCAGTGTAATATTATTGTAAGCAGAGGTCCAGATAAAAGTATTCAGCCCTTCTCAATGTAGGTTCAAATCCTAGTGAGGGATATACATTTTCACAAATGGTAGTCTATTGGCGAACTTAGGGAAGGCCGATGGTTCTACCCAGCTTGACCAGCTCTTTTGGGCAGTTGATGATAGGGTCTTCCTCCATCATTAAGAGTCCGCAATTGCAACATAACTGAAACAAAGTTGACACAATGTAAAACCCATATATGAATAAATAGATAAGAGCCCCACCATTACCTCTTGTTTCATGGGGTGTCCTTTGGCAAGACACTTCTGAACTTAAGCTTAGAACTGGTGAATCCAGGCAAGCTGTGGCATAACTGAAAACTTATTGAAATGGTATTTAACCCCATATAAACAAACAATTCACATAGTGCAGTACTTTCCTTTCTAACTTCTTTATTTCTTGCTTTAAATTACTATATTGTGTGTTAAATCTAGAATCATCTTGATTAAGCTTTCCTGATGAATACCTGCATCATATAATTTTGAGGGTTCATCGCAATATTATAGTAAGCGCTTCATGTTTATGAAGCACTTGCTATAGTCTTGCGTTGAACCCTCGAATTTTGTCATATAATTTTCCCAAATTGCATTTAAGAACCCTGATATATTTCCCTATTTCAAGCTCTGATGATATCTGCTAAATTTTAATTGTAGTCTTACAACAGTATTACACTGAACTGTCAATTGTTTTGTTATTCTGAAACAGTTTTTTCTTTTTTAAAAGCATACCTAAGTTTTCTAGCTATTACAATTCTTATTCTCCAGTGAATAACAATCTACCCTTACAATGTTAAGGTGAGCGAATTGATTGCAATGTACATAGAGGCAGACCCTTTTTCATTTTTTTCAGATTCTTATTAAAAGAACCCTTTTCCACAGTGTTTCAATATTTATCCCTCCCCAAGGCACTTTTTATTTAAGTTTACTTGTTAATAAATTTGAGAAAGTTCAATAGTACTTGGTCATGTCACGTTTGTTATGAGAAATCTTGGTCAAGGCACATTATTATTGGATTTCTGGTCATGGCACATTAACTTGAGAATCCATGGTAATACTTGGTTAATTAAGTTTGATAATGCAATTCAAAGTCCTGGCACATTAAGTTTAAGAATGTTTGGTCATAGTGCTATAAGGTTTGAGCATATCCTGTAATGTTAAGTTTGATGATTCTTGATAATGGTGCACTAAGGTTTGATAATCCTTGGTAATGGAGCAATCATATTAATAATCCTTAGTGATGATAAAATGAGGTTTAATAAACCCTAGTTATAGAGCAATAAGGTTTGTCTATCCATAGTCATGGCCCAAAAAGGTTTAGTTATCATAGTCATGCTGCAATAAGGTTTGATCATCCACAGTCATGGTGAAATAATGTTTGATAATCCATAGTCATGGTTAAATAAGGTTTGATAATCCATAGTCATGGTGAAATAAGGTTTAATCATCCATAGTGATTGTGAAATAAGGTTTGATAATCCATAGTCATGGCCTAATAAGATTCGAAAATCCTTAGTTATGGCGCAATAAGATTCAGAAATCCTTAGTCATGGCGCAGTAAGATTCAGAAATCCTTAGTCATGGCGCAATAAGGTTTGATAATCCTTAGTGATGACACAATAAGGTTTGTTAATCCATAGTCATGGTGCAATAAATTTTGATTATCCTTAGCAATCATACAATAAGGTTTATAAATTTTAGAGTTAGTGCCATAAGGTTTGGTAATCCTTAGTCACAGCATGTTAAGTAAGGGAATTATTAGTCATGGAGGTAGAGAATCCATAGTCCTTGATAAAAGTTATGAGACTAGCTATATTTTTACATGGAGGCCAAGTTGACATGAGATAAAGATATCATTATTTTAAGCTATTTTTTCTTAAGGAAAGGGTCTGCCTCTTAATGTTTTTTATGTATTTATTATTATTGTTGTATTTTGCAATTGTATTGTATCATGTGTTTGTGGTCCCCTGAAAGCATGAAGAGAACGCTACCAAGATTTGGATTTTCATTTAGTGTCAGTATTGCTCCTTGGTAGAATGAAGACTGTTTGAATTGTTTGGTCTGCTTGTTGCGAACAAAGCAAAACTTGTTTCAACATGATTCTTACTAACTCTGAATCTTCTCTGTAAAAGTTTGTTGTCTCTATGGAAGAATGTCTGGAAGGTAATGTGCTTACTGGAACCCTGGTTTATGTTTGATCATTGAAATGGGTACCAACAACACAGGATCCACTGTGTAGCTTGTGTAAGAAATGACTGGACAGTTCAGATATTTGGTTCACATTGAAATAGGTTTCTGATTTCTTTTAAACTGAATCTTAACATCTATGATCATTTTTGAAGAGAGTTTTAAAAAATTGTAAGGTGTATCGATTTGATATAGCTGTATTGAATAACTGCTCCTACCATCCAAGTAGGAGCTTTGCTTATGACCTTTCTTTGAGTGATTTAAATTATTAAATTGATTGATGTTTCTTTTGAAACAATATATTCTGTGGCTGTGTATCTTCCTAAAGGTTCTTAAAGATAAGAAGGTAAAAAAGAAAATTATATTTTGATACTATTTAAGAAATGTTTTCCTACTATTGTCTAACGGACTGAGAAATTTTCACTACATATTAAAGAATTAAAGAAAATTAAATGAAAGCTAATGCAATATCTTTTATTCAAATAAAAAAAGTAAATATTAACAACAACAATAATAACAACATAAGGATAGCCTATCTCTGAATTATATTGTTCTATTCCAAAATGAGATAATGAAATTGTTTTGCTTAAACAACAGAAGTTTACACTTTTCTATAGATCTAAATTCATAGTCTACTCACTCATTGTTAGATAATAGCAAATGTAATACTAGATATCTTAAAATAATAACTTTAAATCTCAAAGTTGATGGAACTCAGTGCAATAAGAAATGATTCTATCAATAAAATCATTTTATCTATATTCCTGTACTGGGGCTTAAAGCAGAAACTTTCATTTGTAAAATAACTTAAGAATTCAACCTTAACATAGAATTAATTATGTTTCTCTCATCCTTGATTTTGCTTTGTGTGAATAAAAGTCAACAACTCCGAATTACCATTGAATTAAGGTAATGAAATTCCAGGACACATGGGTGAATGCACAGATTTCTGTGAAATAAACTTAGCAATGTTCAATTGAATTTGATTTTAAGAAATATGATTAATGGTCACATTTCCTTTCCTTAAGTATCAGTAAGTCATAATGTTAAAGTCGAGATGGGTTGAATGAACCCAATTGTCATTTTACTTTGAATTGTTGTCAGGCAAGGGTGGCTTGGACTACAGAGGTCATGAGTTTGAGACTCCGCTTGGCCAACAATGATATAATGATAATGATGATGATAGTGATAATAAGGATGATAATAATGATAATAATAATAATGATGATGGTACTAATAATGGTATTATAATAATGGTTATAGTAATAATGATAATAACAATGATAATAATAATGATGATGATGCTGGTAATAATTATGATGGTAATAATAATAATGGAAATAGAAATAATGATAATAACAATGATAATAATGATAAAGGTAATAATGATAATGATAATAATAATGATGGTAATAATGATGATGATAATAATAATGGTAATAATAAGAACAACACCACTAATAATAATGATGATAATGTTTATAATGATAATAATAATGAAGATGATAATAATAATAATGGTAATAATGATAATAACAATGAAAATAATAATGATGATAATGCTAATAGTAATAATGATACTACTAATGATGATGATGATAATAGTAATAATGATAGTAACAATGATAATAATGATGATGATGATGATAATACTTTATTCAGTATTTGAGGCCTCAGGCCGATTTTTGCAACTTATATAAATACATTTTTTTTAACATAGGTGACAAGATACATTCCTATAAAAAAAAAACAATAGAGTAAAATGAAATTGCAATTGTGAAACCCATAATCAGATTAACAATTTATGGTTGATAAAGATGTCCTTAGTAAAATGTTCTTTACAATGATTATTGAGGACAATGCAACTTGTTTATTCGTCTCTCACCACTGATCAATTATGTTCATGTGGGAAAGAAGTGAAAGACTTTGAGAGAATATAATATTACTTACTTCGGGTTACTCAGTGTTTGTTCCCAGCACAGGTCCTCTTGGGTCTGATGTTAGATGAATTTTGTGCAGTACTGATGAGGAATTACCACCAGGTGCATTGACAGGTACATGTGCACATCTGAATAAACCTATAATTCAACCATCTAAACATCAGGATAAGGGCTTTTTTGCAGCATAGTCCTGGTAGATTACCCAGGATGGCATGAGAAAGTGTAGTAGTGTTATGATATAAGGATGTTGATATTAAAAATCTGCTCTAGGAAAGCTGTTACATAACTGAAAAATTGTTGACACAATACCAACAAACAATTAAAAACTGCATATAAACCTTTTTTTTATCAATCTACTCCTAAGACTGCGAAAATTGCTGGAACTAGCCAACAAATTGGCGCAAGTACTGGTTTACTATCCATGAAGCTGAATTTGATAAGCTTCAAGCTTCCTCTACAATTGATGTAAGTTTAAACAAATAAGCTTGTTTTTTCTCCAAACACCATGTTACAACAAAATCATTACTATTAATAAAACGGAATTGGCATTTAAGGCAACATTTATTTAAATCTGTACAAAAAAGCATTAGGCAATTAACTAAAATGTTTGGGGGAACAATTTTACTGAATTCAAACTACGGCCGACTTAAGCATTTCTGAAAAAACAACTGCTTAATACATAACATCGAAATTAATTTAACAATTTGCTCTGTCATTTACTGTAAAAGTATTTTAAATTGTTGTTAGTTCAAGTACAACCTCAGAGTTAAAACCGTTTTCAACACTTTTACAGCTTAATTTCAACAACAGTTCACTCATAAATAAAGAGTTTAATGCTTACCTTAGATCTATGCTGATATATGAGGGTTTAACACTGTTTCAACTATTTTTCAGTTGTGTTACAGGTTTCCTGGTTTCATCAGTACTAGGCTAGGGTTTGATTCAGATATATCTGTGTGAAGTATATTGGGTTATCTGGGATACCGTAACCTGTCAAATAGGTATTAGTTAATAGCCAAAAGGATTTTAGTGTTACAAACAAAGTTTGCAAATTCTTCTTTAGCTACAATGCTTTTGATGTTTTATTAATTAGGGAAAGGTATAAGAGGTTTAGCAAAGGGAATGAGATAGGGCTACTAAATTAATATAGGTACATGTAATCCATAAAATGAAGCAATGTTTACCAATATTCATAGAAAATGGAAAAAGTGTTGCTAAATTAATTTAGATTATCAATAAATCATACAACGAAGCAAAGTTTTCCCATATGCATAGTAAATAAAAATAGAGTTATGAAACGAATTATTCTAGGTCATCAATGAATTGTTTAATAGAGCAATGTTCACATGCAACTGTTTAAGTTAAAGGATTAAAAGTATAAATGATTGAATTTTTACCATATTTAAATCAAACGATTCTGGGAACTACTCCTGACAATGCTTTATTTATCCAGTTTCATGTACTGGCAAATATTCAGCTTACAATAAAAGCAAATAATTGGCATTTACTGCAACACAAAAATATACTAAGTCTAAGCTCTTTAACAGCAGTTTTATTTATTAAACCAAACCTATGTTCATGATTTAGAATTATTCAGGAATGTTTAAATTGAATTACATATTTATGGGAAGCTTTGACGCAACTGTACAAATAAGAAAAAAATTCTGTTCTGAGAAATTTACTGCAAGCATTAAGTAATAAAAAAACCACCAATGTAAGTTCTCATGATAAACGAAATGAATATTGTATCTATAGGAGAAATTGCTCATGATGAGTGTCTCCTTTTGACAAAATGTTTCCATGCCAAATGTAAGTTAAGAGATGAAAAGTACATTTTTGTGAATGGAAATCAGCTTGCACAAGCATATCAGAGTTGACTTCAATCTTATGGGATTTAATCCATTTTCTTTGGGGTTTACACTATTTCAACCTTTTTTCAGTTATGTTTTGGTGACAGTTAAATTGTTATTAGTTCTGGCAATCTATAAATAGAGACAAGATACCATGAGCTATCACTTACTTACACTGATGTTTACACAGTGTCAGTTCTGGGACAATGAAGTTTGTGTAATAGGTTTTGTGTAATAGGTTTTAAATAGACAATTATTAAAAGGGGAGTTAGGAGAAACAAATGACGTTGTGCAATAGGTTTTTAATAGAGTTAGGAGAGACAAATGACGTTAACAAATTCCTTTATTTGCTGCAATGTTTCTAATGTTGTATTTTAGGGTAAAGGGATCAGAAGTGTGGCTTAGAAAATGAAGTAGGATTACTAAAATGATTTCCGTAATCATCAAATCAAGTATCAACCTTATTTAAACTGTGGGTTAACACTACTTTCAACATTTTTCAGGTTTATTAAGGCAATAGTTGATAAATAATAGATGATTATTTACATCATTATCAAATCAAGTATGAACGTTATTCAAATTGTGCGTTAACACTACTTTCAACATTTTTCAGGTTTATTAAGGCAATAGTTATTAAATAACAGATGATTATTTACATCATTATCAAATCAAGTATGAACGTTATTCAAATTGTGGGTTAACACTACTTTCAACATTTTTTTTAGTTTTAATATGGCAATTTAATTTAAAATATATGTTTATCTACATCATCATCAAATCAAGTATCAACTTTATTCAAACTGTGGGTTAACACTATTTTCAACATTTTTCAGTTTTATGATGGCAACAGTTAATAAATAATATATGTTTATCTATATCAAATCAAATTAAGTATCAACCTAAAACAAAATGTGGGTTAAAACAATTTCAACATTTTTCAGTTATATCATAGCAATAGTTAATAAATAATAAATGTTTATCTACATCATCATCAAATCAAGTAATCTTATTTAAATTGTGGGTTAACACTATTTTCAACATTTTCTGCTTTTATTATGGCAATAGTTAATAAATTTTAGATGTTTATCGTCATCATCATCAAATCAAGTATCGACCTTATTCAAATTGTGGTTTAACACTGCTTGCAACATTTTTCTGTTTAATTATGGCAAAAGTTAATAAGTAATATAATTATGATCATCAAATCAGATATTAACGATTTTCAAATTGTTGGTCAAGACTATTTTTAATTTTATTATGGAAATACTTATCATCATTTCAACAATTTATTCAATTCAGATCAATCTGTTAACTAAATGGATAGAGTTTCTAACATTAATAAGGCAAACAATAAATCAAGTAACAAAGCTATAACTTTAAATGATTTTATTTGAAACTGATAGGAAATATGATACACAGCTACAGAATACAATTACAAGATAGTTCTTTCTTTTCAAATGAGAAACTTTAATTGAAATTCAAACTTTGTATACATATAATTGACTTAAGTTTTAGAAGCAAGTTGACTTTGAGAACCAAATGTTTGAACTGTCTTATCATTACTTATCACACACTACTCAGTGGATCCTGTGTTGTTGGTACCCATTTCAATGATTGTTTTCACTTGTTTTTCAGTAAGCACAGTCTTTCAGCCATTCTTCTATAGAGACAACAATTCAACAGTTGATGATTCAGAGTTACTCAAAGTTCTTCTTTGCTTGCAACAAACAGTCTTTACTGCTTTTAAAAGTTTGCCTTTATTTCGACTTTGTAACTTTGTCATCTTAGCTTCTCTAATAAAAACTTAGAAAAAATAGGAACGCCTTAGTTATGATATAAAAACTTAGAAAAAACTTAGTAAAAATAGGAAAATTGTTGTAAAAAAAGAAAAACTTAGTAATTTTTTATCAATTTTAATAAAACTTAGCTAAAAATATACAAATTTTTGCTTTTTTATGAAAAAATCCCTTAAAAATGACCAAAAAAAGTGCTCTAAGTTTTTTATCTTATATCATTGTTTCTGTTACGCGTTGACCCTGTGTCCCATTACCATGCAAACTCCCCCAAAGTGAAAACATTGCACAACCAACTCAAAAGTTAGAGCCCAGCGAAGAGTTCCTAAACAGTTGTTAGAGCCTCCAGAACCTGCACAATACGAGTTAACCAATTCAAAAACAGAACAACTTGGCACTTGGAAACAGTAAAGACTCAGATCAGAAGACACCTTGTCTGTCTGATCTGAGACAAAACTATCAAGATTCATTAAGAGTCTTTACATGATTAACAAAGTGTATGAATTCTGACTATACGATTTGTACAATCTAATCAGCAGCCACACTCTTTGCTTATCACAAAATGAGCCTTTTAAGTTGTGAGAAGTGAAGAAACAAATCAGATAGCACAAGTATACAGTCTAATCTGAATCTTCTCTTCACAAGTTGCCAAATTGTTCCATTTTCGCTTAGACCATCTCATATGATGCGACACTGCCACCTCGACTGATTTACACACTTATCCTGCAAATATACATTCTGTCAACCTTAATTTATTTCTCTGGATTGAATCATGTCTACTTGGGTTGGTTTGCAAAGGATGTTTTTAAGTTTAGAGTAGTTAGAAAGACAGAAACAAGGCTTGGTACAACCAATATTAACTATCGGTAGTCAATTAATGGGTTTCGAGTATTTCGATTGAGTTCTGAAGAATTCTATATAAAAGGAACTGCAATAGTCTATGTTTCCTGATATTTTGTCACCAGTACCACAAAGACTCTGCATAATCGACTTCTAATGATGACTAGTTTATATATTTGTTTATGATTTTAAATCTTTGGACCAAGTTCTATATCTAAATGATTCTTTAAGTGCACCTGTCAATGTTTCCTGATACTTCGTCACCAGTACTACAAAGACTTGGTACAATCAACTTCTAATGAAAACTAGTGAGTAGATTTGTTTAAGTTATTCAACTATGTTCTATACAAAAAATTATCCTTTAAGTGAACCTGTCTGTTTCCTGATACTTCATCACCAGTACTTCAAAGACTTGGTACAGTCAACTTCTAATGATAACTACCGATAGTTAATATCTTTCTTTGTTCATGCGTCTTTCAACCAAGCTCTATACCTAAATCATCCCTTACAGCACATATCCATGCTTCCTGATAGCTAATCACCAGTACAACACAGACTTGGTACAAACCACTCTTAATATCCAGTTGATAGATTAATTGAACAGTTAGTCTTTTGATCAAGCCCTATACCTAAATCTTTCTTTACCTTTCCATGTTTCCTAATTCTTCATCATTAGTACTACACAGACTCGGTACAAACAACTCTTGATAACTAGTAAATTGATTTGTTTCAATGTGCAAGTCCTTGGACAAAGACCTATCCCTTAAACATTCTTAAAGTGCACCTATCCATGTTTCCTTTATCACCAGTACTATACAGACCTGTAGAAAAGGATCTCAATGGAGTCACAAGAACACTCTCATCAAACATTATGCAGACAGTAGGGAAAAGGATAAATTGATTATGTAAATCTTCCTTTAGTCACATAGTTTTCAATTCAAAGGTTCATTTCTATTAAGTCCAATTTCATTTATCAGACTATATAGAAGTTCTCTGCAGAAAACCGGACCAAAGGGAACTTTATCAAAGCAAAGATAGAAATTAAGGACAGAGTTTATGTTCTCAGTCAGAATATACTTGAATAAAGCCTTTTACACTTGTGGACTATATGACAGAATTTGACAGAATGCATATTTACATAAAGTATGGTAAAACAGACAAAAGTAGCTTTTACAATGATATATCAAACCCTTTCTCTATAAACCATCTTTTTGATGACGACATTTGATATAGCTGTTATACGAGCAAGTATTCTTTTCTACAGACTTCTTTTCTTGAACTCTTTACCAAAAGACAAAAAAAATCATTTTACTTTGCAGATGACCATAGAAATAGCATTTATAAATATCCAAAACTTGCAAACTTTTCCATAAACAGAAAATATTGTAGAAGAAACTACTTATATTAGCAAAACTTCCTTTTCCCTTACATTGCATGTCTATTTGCAGTAGATGTGTAAAATCCAGATATCATTTGGTAAAGAGTCAAGCTAAAGTGCCATAGACAAGCTGTTCTTCTTGTTCATATGAGCATACAGAAACAGCAGCAATTGTATCTAATAAGACCAATAAGATGTGTTCACAGAGAAAGAGAAATGACTATCACTGTTGTGTCTGGTCCTGGAGACTCTACCTGCAAAGGAACAAATCTGATAGGGCTGAAACAAGAGAAGGTTATGCAATGTTTACATTTCAGAGACACTCAACAAAGTTCCATACCAGCCATCAGCACTTGGGGTACTGTAAATGCAATGTGTTAATACATGTATCGTAATGACAAAAACTGTGTTGTATGTTTCATGATATATACCAAAGAGTGAAATGTATAATGACAAAAGCTGTGTTGTGTGTTGGTTGATATCAAGTCTTTAAAATACTGGAGCTATCCTATTCTTGCAATGTGACACATGACAGGTAACCTTAGATGGGACAATTACCAATTCCTGTTAAGTTATGCACCTCAACAGTACTGCAGTCATTGTACAAAGACACCCTTACTTAACCATGTCTAATATCTATTCATCTTGTACCAGTTTTAACTAAATGGGTCATGACCAAAGACACAAGATAACAATAAGCACCTGAAGTGTTAATTAAATCTTCCAATTGTAAACCAAGAAAGGGTCCATTTAAGCCCTTTCTATGAATTGACCTTTATTGATATTTCACTTTAGTGATACCTTTTTGCTCAATGAATATAATATACTCTTACTCTAACATCAATAATTTTCCTTTCCAAGGATTTCTTTATTGTATTTCATATGTAGAACCAGCGTTATGCTCAATGAATATATTATATTCTACCCTTAATAATTTTCCTTTCCAAGGATTTCTTTATTGTATTTCATATGTAGAACCATCGTTATGCTCAATGAATATACTATATTCTACCCTAAATAACTATCCTTTCCAAGGATTTCTTTATTGTATTTCATATGGAGAACCAGCGTTATGCTCAATGAATATACTATATTCTACCCTTAATAACTATCCTTTCAAAGGATTTCTTTATTGATATTTCATAATATTTAGAACCCGACCTTTATGCTCAATAAATATAGTACCCTTACTCTACTAAAAAGCATAAGTATGAATGATAGTGGATAAACACCATCTTCAACAACACTTAAGTGATACACAAGTGACAATTCACTGATCCGTGCTTTCTGGGTAATCTACCAGTGCTGGACTTAAAACCAGTGTCTTGACCGTGGACACTTGAGTATGATATAACTATGAATTTGAATCAAACCAAGCATAAATGATCTCAAATTTCAAGTGCTTATTACTGCACATTCGTAGGACCAGTGGTTCATGATATAAGTGAATAAAGTGTGTGTTGATGCAAGTGTGTGAAATGTAATATGAATCTCCAGTACCCACAAGTGGTTGATGATTGATACAGATTTTGCTGAGTGGTGGTTCGCATGTATGTCATGGGAGACAGGGCCGATGGTTCAATACAAAACAACAAACAAGGCAGGAACTCCATCAATGCGTACCTTTCAACATTTAGAGAGATCAGACACCTTTAACTTGAATACCTTAAATTAACCATTTTAATCCAAATGCATTATATAATTTAACCCTAGAAACAACTTTGATATAAAAGCCTTTGCAGCAGACAATTGGAAATGAATTGTAACAAAAGATTCTTTTGCTCGAGACATGCTTTTTCAAACTTATTCAATCTAATGATGTAGTTTTTTAGAAATCTTTGTTCAGATTTATATTTACATCTTTTTAAGAAGTTACCTTTGAATGACTTAAAACAGCCAGCGAGCTACAGGTAGGTAGACAAATGACATAGTATCAGTCCCAAACTGAAAAGCTGCATCTACTCTATTTCAACAAAGGAAATACAGCTGTTTAGTTTTGGAGCATCAATTTAAGAAGAAAATAAATAAGTTTTAATAATTCTCTTATCATCAAGTTTAATTATCTTGTATGCTTCCCCAAAATCTTTTGTTATTAACCAGTACTAAAGCTTGGAATATAACTGATATACTGTTGAAACCATGCCGGCTAGAAAGCCCATTGTTTGTATACAATGATTTAAAAGTCAAATACTGATGCATTTTTCTTTTACATCTTCAGTTATTTGATAATCAGTTAAAATGTTATGCTTCAAATTCCATGAAGGAAAAGCTGATACAGAAAAGCTTTTTGGTTTGATAGTGACCATATCTTAGTTTCGATCTATTCATTTTACATCTCTCATGAAACAAGTTTTTACAACTTATGTTAGTCAGTCTTGATTCTGCTTCCTGGATATGTATCCAGTACTGACGAATGTGAAAGAACAAAAGGTCACAAGAGAATCCTGCTACAAACAAAATTTGAACCATAATCCCTCACCTCCAGAGGTAGATCATATCTTAACATTTATCTGAGTTTAAACAGCAAGGCTTAGAATGAAAAACCATTATTTTATGCATGAGATCTAGGTACCTGGTTAATCAACCAGTACTAACACTAGTGCATTTTAACATAATTGAAGTACTGTTGAAACAATGTGAAAGTCCAATGTAAAAGAATGAACCAATTCTATGCTTAAAGATGGATAAGACAAATTTGAACCATGATCCCTCACCTCCAGAGGTAGATCATATCTTAACATTTATCTGAATTTAAACAGCAAGGCTTAGAGTGAAAGACCATTATTTTATGCATGTGATCTAGGTACCTGGTTAATCAACCAGTACTAACACTAGTGCATTTTAACATAATTGAAGTACTGTTGAAACAATGTGAAAGTTCAATGTAAAAAAAATGAACCAATCCTATGCTTAAAGATGAACAAGACAAGTTTTTTAACTGACATTGGTCACAAAACAAAAGCTTGGTTAAAACATGACAAGATACTACTAGTGTCTGATCTCCTCTTTGTTTAAATATTGTTTAGGATAATTTTGTTAAAGCCAGAATAGCACTAATTTACAATCAAATTGTGTAAGTTTTAGAATATAGGACAATCAACATAAGAATACTTTGAATTCCCTTTTAAAGAGTAATTGAGACGGTAACATGTTCATATGTTGCTTTTAAAAGAGCCAAGTTTGTTTGTATGGTGTTAAACCCTGTATCAACAATGTTTCAGATATGTAATGGTTTTCCTGGATCCACCAGTACTAGGCTAGGGCTCCGAATAGACTTGCCAAAGGTCTCTCCCACAAAACCAGAGGTGTCAGTTGGGCTTGAACCCTGGACCCCCAAGTTCTAAGTCTGTGACCTTTACCACTGGGCCACGCAGGACCCTTTACTACGAGTTCATACAATAAGGTTTGTTTATAACTAGCGATAAAACGGGGTCGGCAAAAGATTGCCTGGTGAATTCCATAAAATGCAAGGGACCTACAAAATTGGAGAAATTCTCTATTTTGAATATTTGCATAGAACTTCTATGTGAAACACATGACTTTTCCAACCAGGTGACCGCCACTTGTTTATAAGAGCACTCAGACCTTTTTTTCAGACTTAACTCAAACGTAAACAATGAAGACAAACTATGTTCTACACAATTTGTGAAAATAAGATTTTGAAACAACGCCAATTAATAGAGCAGGCATTTATATTGTCATGATATTGGGGTGCTGTGCTAGTTTTGTTTAATAATATTCATTCATTTACACAAGTTTTGGAGTTTTTAATGCGACATTCTGGCTTTAAAAGGATCTTGTATTAATTAAGTTGGAGGTACTACTTGAGGAGCTCATGCAAAGTTTGTGTTTGCTGAAAACAAATCATACAACAGTACAGGCATAAAAACAATAATAACAACAATCAATACAATCACATATAAAAAAAGAAATAACCCATTACTACATCATCCTAATCACATTAAGGGGTTTATATGTTTGCAGATGACAGTGTCAACAAAGGGAGATACTGCATATTACTGTATAGCGCTTTATATTCGCGGTTGCAATATTTCGTGTTTTTTAAGGTTCCTAAATTCGCAGGGTCTCTATTTCGCGATGGTTGCAGGTACTGCGAAAAATAAAAACCCCATCAACAAGGATCATCAATATCAGCATAAAACTTCTCTGAAATATCTGTGCTTATCAAAATTTCCTGCTTGAATTCTTTGAAAATGAAACAGAGTTTTAATTTTTTATTTATGTGTCATTGTGTTAAATGTATATATGTATGTATATACATATTAAGTCAACATAAATAATTGATACGGGAACAATTGTTTAATTGATACTTGTAATACAAATCAGTTAGCGGAACAAGCGTCTCATATGTATTTCTCGACCAAGTGTGCCGATTTGTTTGCAATTAAACCCCAATTGAAACACGCCTCGGGCATTGTTTGACACGGGGATAGCAAAGAACGGATTAATTTTGAGATTCAGAAGTCATTGTCCGCCATGGCACACAAAATTACGTTGAAGAGGCTTTTCATAGCGGTGTTTAGAATTCCCACTGTCAGGCTGACAGCGAATTGCGCGAAAATTGAACCCCCGTGAATAAAAGTACTTATACAGTATCAGTATTGCCTACGTTATACAGAGTCCAATAAATTAAATTTAACCTATATCATTTAACATCTACGAACTAAACATAAGTATAAAACAGCAGGCAGTTCAATGCAGCACATCTGTCATGTTGAAAGCTCCAATAAGAGTTTTCTATATCACCTACATGCTGTATTCAGATGATATCACATTTTACAGCTATTGACAATGCTTACTTTGATGGTAGTTGCTTTAGACCAGATTGTCAATACATCTATACCCAGGAATATTTGTTTTATTAAGTTATAAAGATCTTTAAAGCTGCAGATATCCAAGAACGCAGAATCTTTCAGACAAACACATTTGGTAAGTTGACAAACTTCTAAAGACATAATTTTTCTTAAATGTGGTGTTTAAAGCAATGTCAACAATATTTCAGTAATTTTACTTCTTCCTTGGATTCACCAGTACTAGGTTGGACTCTGTGGTGCCTTGCCCAAGGACACTCCCACGAATCTATAAACATAGATTATAAAAATAGAGAAGAAAACACCATGACAAATGAGCAATAGCTTGTAACAAACAAAGCTCTTCTGTCACAATTCTCTCTTGCTTAAGGTTTGATAAAGTGAGTATACAGATTACTCTTTAAGTCTATTATCCATATTGAATCAATGGCATACTGAAAGCATGAGCAGATGAAAGCATTACACTATATTATTAGATTACCAAATCATAAAAAAGTTCTTTTGCAAATTAAGCAATGGACAAAACGACCCTGTAATGAGCAGCATCTTCCTTCATTTGTTGTAATGTTTCCTATGGCGACTTCTTTATTTATTTATCTTCATGGGGTTTTACATCACATAAACATTATTTCAGTTATGTTGCGATGCCCGACCCTTAATGATGGAGGAAGACCCTATTTTCAACTGCCCATAAAGGATGGTCAAGGCGGGTAGAACCATCGGCGTTCCGTGAGTCACATGGTGACTTCTGCAAACATCCAAGCATTATCATTGAAGGTTCAATCATACTTTTGCGTTTAAGACATAAAGACTTGCGTTGATTGTGACAAAACTAAAATGATTATTTTCAAAACAAGCAGAGAGTTATCATATTTCATTATTATCATAATCAACAATTCTGAGTTATTATTTTATAAATCTGAACATATTTCTTCAAATTAATTTGTGTCTAGTCTAAACTGAAAGCAACAGCAGGAGGACAAAAGTTGAGAGTGTATAAAATTGCATTTTCTATATTGTGTATAATTGTATACAATTGGGTAGAAACACAACAGGACAAAGGGAGATAATTCTCCATTTGTCATAGTGGTGCCTTTACTCTTGGCTGCAGATTTGTTGATATGATAATAACACTACATAGAATGGATAAACGAAAAAACAATAAAAAGTTATCGAAAAAAAAAACAAAAAAAAACTGCGTTTCTTGGATAGTATGAATGGCATACTAGATGTAGTAATGGGTTGGGAAACAAAAGAAAAAAAAATATACATGAAAAATATACAGTAAAATCATAAACAGTTATTAATATTTTTGTCAAAACACAAATATGTCACAAGGAAGAAGAAAAAAAATTCTGCTTTGCAAGATTGCTTAACAAGTCTCTTAATCAAGGGTTTAATGCAAAACTAAAAACATTCTGCACATTTGCAAAGGACTTACTAAAGTCTTGCATTAAACCCTTGAAATAATTATGCCTACTGACTTCATGAAACAAGACAAGCAGTGTCTTAAAATACATTAAATTAGTTTTAAGAAAAGAAAGCTTTAAGACAAAATATCATTTACAATTGACATAATTCTACTGCTTCACATCTTCCAGACAGAAATGAGATTTGCAATAAGCACATTGTGCAATCAATGCAAGACTATAGCAAGTCCTTCACAAAACGTGAAGGGTGAAGGACTTGCAATAGTTGTGCATAGAATGCACAACATAGTATTTCAATGAAATTAGTCAAGACTTTCATAAACACAATCTTTTGTTTGCAATGTCAATAATTTTTTAGTTATGTTACAATTTTCCTGGATCCACCAATACTAGGCTAAGGGCTCTGAAATGACTTACCAAAGGTCATTCCCAAAACCAGAGGTGTTGATGGGGCTTGAACCCGGGACCCCCAAGTTCTAAGTCCGCCAACTTAACCACAGGGCCACACAGGACCCTCAGCACAACCTGGGTTTGCAACTTAACCAAGGTCAACAATGACCTTTTTTTCAGCAGACTTGTTATTTTTTATATCTAGGAACACATATTCCCTATCTCAGCTTTATCCATGAACTGTTAGTTTTTAATTTGCCAGTGCAATCTTTTGTATATAAATCCATGTTGATATGGTTCAACTTGTCACTTGGAATCAGAGCAAACCAAGATACGATGACACACTGCCAATCTGATCTTCGTCTAAACTATTCTGAGCAGATATTACACCACTCGTAATTGATAATTCACCTATTCCAAAAGTTCAATGTTAATTAACCTTTATTAAAAATGAATATTTGTTTGTATTGTGTTTAACGCCATGTCAACAATTTTTCAGTTATGTTATGGCTTTCCTGGATCCACCAGTACTAGGCTAGGGTTCTGAAGTGAGTTGCCAAAGGCCACTCCCAAGTAACCAGAGGTAAAATAAACAACTTATTGAGAAATGACATTGCAGAAGATACTCGAAAAAATTGCGACAAGAGGAGTATTTATTCTAGATGAGCAAATTCTCTCTGGTCGTAATGATTTCAAAGTAATTTAATAACCTATGTAATTTTTCTTGGATATGTTTGGTTACAGTAGTAAAAATAAGTTTTAATGTCTTATGAATAATTCTTACTGTCCTTGTTTGAAAATATTGTGACAAAAAGTTAATTAAGCTCAGGATGAACAAATCCTTCTTTTATTCAAATGTTTTTGAATTATCCTGAAGGAAGAAAAGAGCAACTTGCAACTTTAATGATTTTTAGATAAAATCTTTCTTAAAACTTGACTGCTAACCTGTTATATCTAATTTCTTTTGCATTCAATGGTTTTATTGAACATATCTTTTTTTCTAAATTTAAGAAGCACTTTAGTTGGTTGTTGATAAAAAATTTAGTTTAAGGTACTTCTTGAAGAGTTCAAGCAAAGCTTGCCATTTTCTGAAAACAAAATATGGTACAACAAAACAAACATAAAAACAAATAAATATACAATTCAGACATACGAATCAACAAATCCATTAAATATACTACATGTACATCTTGGAAAGTTTTAAGAAAAAATCATAAAAAAGAGAGGAACTTCACATTTTGCTTTGGCTCTCCATTTCATATAATGTTTTCAAATTAGCATAACCAATAACACAATATAAAACCGAAGAGTTCTATAACTGACCAAAATTTAAAGTAAAAGCAATTCTATTATTATGAACATTTACATTTTTTTCAGACCCAGAGGGTGCAAATTACAGCTAGCAGGTTTATGCAACACCCTTTGTACTATCCATTGGAAACTTTCTGCAAGACTCGCGTCCTGTATAAAGGACATTTGACAGCCAGACATGTGTTGTGTCGTGGTCAATTTAGACAAGATAGACCATTCATCCATAGCCAGGTATGTTTGCTTTGATTCTTTTCGATCAAGATTTATAATACTGCAGATATCCAAGAACAACCAGATAAAAGCATTTGGGTAAGCAAGATGACTTTTTGAGTTGTGGAGTTTAACACTGTGTTAATATTTTCAGTAATATCACGTCTTTCCTGGAATTTACCAGTACTCGACTATTGCTCTGAAGAGCCTTGCATAAGGACACTCCCGGGGAACAGTCACTGTGGTGCTAATGGGGAAAAATCCAAGCAACCCCGAGTTAAAAGTCATAATCCGTCATAATTTCAAGGGTTCAGTACAAGACTATAGTAATTCCTTCACAAACGTAAAGCACTTACTATAGTCTCGCATTGACCCCTCAACATGTCAATATGGTTTCCCTTGATTCAAATTAAGAACAAAATATTGAGACAAAAGGAGAAAATGCAATTTTTGAGCAAACATGATACATCACAATAGTTTCTTGTATAGGAGAGATTGAAATTGAGTATTATCATGTAATTTACAAGCCTTTTATTATTCAAATACAATTTTAAAAAAAGTGAATATTGCAGTAGATATAAAAAAAAGTCACTAGGCTTCATTTTTCCATCCAAAAATAGTTTGGTGCCGTCACTAAGCTTTGCAAAGATTTAACCAGAAGTAATTCTAATCTTTAAAGGGATTATCTCACAGATTTTGTTATGTGAGTAACAAAAGTTTGTTTAAAAAAATAGAAATGGGATGCTATTTGACACATCTTGCTAGCGCCATGTGATAAGAGTGTCAACCCATTTTTATAATCTGGGACCAAGACACTCTTTCCCATTTTAATAAATCGCAGGATGGGAGTAAAGATAATTGTTTACGAAATAAACTTAAAACGTTTTACTAAATCAGCAACATAATTGTGCTTATCTCCACTACGCGTTTATGAAAGGAGATGAGAAGTGTATTAATTATCTTGTTCTCTGTTACTAATAGACCTGTGATGTCATTTCTTTGTAGAAGACATTTTATTTCAAAAAGATTGAAAGCTCAATCTGTGAGATAATCCCTTTAAAACATGCATGAAGTCAGCATATACCATTATCCATCGAATAAACCTTAACATGTTCACTCAAACCATTTTTGACTGGTCCAAATTGAAAGCAAAAGCAGCAAACAAGTGATAGATTATGAAAATAATCTAAATTATTTTTTGTGATGTTTCAATGGTATCAATAAATTAAATGGGTTAATGGCCTAGGCGTTAATGGTCTAATAACTTACAGTATCAACTGGTGACCCCTTCTGATTAGCTAATTCTGACCTGTGGGAGATATTATGAACAATCTATGCAGAAGACCTTTACATGATGCTGCATTGGAAAAAGTAAAAGCTTTAACCCATACAGTAACAACCAAAATGATTTTTTAAAGTTTCCCTTACGTAAATCTGTGAAAATCTGTTGATCCCTCAGGATGGGGCAATTTTTACCCCAAGGATATCATTTCAAAAACATTTGTAGAAGATCTGTAGATGATCATACATATGAAATTTAAAAACACTAAGTCTAGTACTTACAGTTTTGGACCAGAATGTTTTTAAAGGATTCCACTATGTATGTTTATGTATTGTAAGCCCTGGAATGGGTCATTTTTCAAGCAAGGGAAATAATTTGAACAATCATAGATTACTATAGAGGACCTCTAGATGATGCACCAAACAAAATATGAAAGCCCAATGCCTTGCAGTTTTAGACAAGCAAATGATTTTAAGTTTGAAATTCATAACCACCCTTTTGACCATATAAGTTATCAGATGAAAGCTATTTGAAGAATTTTATATGGGACCACCCAAAATTAATTCATGTAAAGTCGGTTAAAGATAATCGCAGACAGACAGCTGATTGACATATCACAAGGACACATCCTTAAAGCTCACCATTGCAATTAAAAAAACATAAAAATAGAAATTACATAAAATCAAAACAAAGAACACATAAAATTTGACAAAACTAAGAATACAATATCAAAGAGCTTTTTCTTTTTAAGACTGGTTTAGAATAATCCATGTATAAAAGCACAATGAAAACATCTTCATCCCCTGCCAAATATGCATGGTTGTGTGAAAAAGCATATGTTGGCGACTTGAAAAATTCATTCAAAAAGAAAAGAAGAGTTAGTTCTTTTGCCCTGCTATTCTGCTGATTATTCTTTTCCTACCTATAAAGTGTTATGCCAATACTAACATTCTGTTATATTGGTTTTAAAGTATAGAAAAATCCTACAAAAAGGCCAAATATAATTTTGTTTACTGTATTGGTTCTTGAATATCCAATATCAGTTGGCAAGGAACTGCAAACAAAAAACAACTTATATTCTGCCAATGTATTTCATGACTTGTTTGCTTTTTCATTAATGTACAGGGCTCACTCTTGAGCATTTGTAGAACATTAGAGCATATTCCCTGGATAACCTACCAGTACAAGGCTTGGAAATGTGTCTTGCTAAAAGACATTCTTTTGCGAAATAGTTGATCGCCATC
The DNA here is from genome assembly GCA_947846245.1 of Cerastoderma edule. Taxonomy (NCBI): domain Eukaryota; kingdom Metazoa; phylum Mollusca; class Bivalvia; order Cardiida; family Cardiidae; genus Cerastoderma; species Cerastoderma edule. The sequence goes on from OX401412.1 coordinate 33,111,399, forward strand.
TGTAAATGAACCCGGGTTGACCGCTCTCTAGTCCCCGTCGCTCAACTTCAAGCTACCAAAGATCCTACCTTTGGCACTATTTCTTTTTAATGACTTTACCAGGTGCTTTTACTTTGGTGGAGATGTAAGAAATAAAACTTTGCCGATCCATTCAAGTGTATGCCCTGAATGTAGTTTTTGATGTGAATTAATGTCCACCCAAGAGAATCAGAGTCAATATCTAAACTAGTAAAACAACAATAATTTGATGGCGGTTATTTCCCCTAATCAAAAGAAAATGTCATGCCAAATGAGTTAAAATTTCTATGATGGAAGACAACATGGGACAAAATTACCTAAAATATGGCATGACTGTATAGTCCTGATAATCTAGATGGCAAGTTTCATTCAATATTCTAGAATCTCCTGGGATTATAAGTGTTTGTGCAATGCCCCTAACACACCTTTTACCTTTGCATAGTAATAACTCAAAACGTAAACATCATATTTATCAATTATGATAAAGGCTGAGCGATTAGAACACTGGCCTGAGATACTACGGAAATATGTTCAATTGATGGAAAAACCATTTCTTTTTATCTTTTAGATAATTAATTAATATATCATTTTACTTTATTTGATAATTAAGAATCAAGTTAATGATGGATGAATTATAGTTGCAACCTGCTTGTCAGTGCATTGTGTAATTGTGCTTTGTATCACTTTGATTAATTGTGTTGTGGGCTAATGGCAGGGGATAATATCCAATATTCTTTGAGAAAATAATTGTGTGAAATGGCCTTTTTATGAATGAATCTTGCAACAGAAAATTATTTCCAGCTCATTGACTTTTATAATTTGTATGGATTACATGGGTTGGCCAAGAAAATTGTATTTCAATTTTAACAGAAATAACAAATAGCATCCAATCTTATTACTGTACTCCCTCTAGAATATCTAAAAGATGATTTCTGTCAAAAAAAGAATATGATATTCTCATGAAAAATTTCAAGAACAAATTCATGTATCATTGCTACTGATAAAGTTGTTTTTTTTAGTGTATTAAATCATCTTGGACAACCAAAACATTCTTACAAACATGTGATGTTTTTCTATAAATAACCCAATCTTTCTTGTATTCTTGTTTTGATACACATACAACAGAACATAAAAGAAACAATAGTGATGAAAAGGAGCCGCTACTTATAACAACAAATTCATCTTATTTTACACTGGGTTCAAACAAACAACTATTTTCCTTAGTCAATAGTTGTCTTGTGCAAATGCTTATAATTTGATTAAATACCAGAATTCTGTATAAAAGAATAGATTACTAGACACATATGTCACAATAATTTCAATATGACCAACTTAGACAAATCTGTATAAAAAACTAGTGAAAAGGAAACATATTCAACAGTACTTTCAATTAAAACTGCTTAGACAAATTTGTATATAGAAATAGAATACTGGTCACATGTTCCAAAGTGCTTTCATTTTGAACAACTCAAAAAAATCAGAAAAATCTCTATAAAGGAATAGATAAATGGACACGTAGCTCACAATGTGTTCAGTTTGAATCTGTCATGACAAATATATATGTATACACAGTACATAATCCAAGGCATATTTAAATGCTCTGACAACATTCGCTTAAATCCAAACTTCTACAAACAAAACAGGAAGGAGCTTTCAATTGCTGCCTTTCTAAACTTCTGTATTTGTTCGAGGTTATAACCGTGTCAACAATCTTTCAGTTGAAACATGGTTTTCCTGTGATTCACCAGTACTATTCAAGGGCTCAGAAGTATCTTGCCAAATGACACTCCCAAAAAACCTGTGCACCTCCTATAATTACTCAGTTTCATAAAATTCTATATTTATATATATATATATCTATACCTATATTGTTGGTGCTCATTAATATCCTCTAGACAAGACAATTCTAATGACTACCAACAGCATGATGTTTAATAACTTTTCACCAAATGTAATCAAGCGTGACTAAACTGTCCACTTATCTAACTCAGGAAAAAAGGGATCTTAATTGATTCATTTCATTAATAAAATAAACTATTCTATGTTACGAGTTATTGTCTGATAATTGTTAAGCGTACCAACAACATGATGTTTGATAACATTCCCCAAATGTAATCAAGCGTGATTAAACTGTCCACTCATCTAGCTCATGGACCAAAAAGAGCTCCCAATGGCTGTCTTTCATTTCATATGAGGTTTTCTGCCGTGTCAACATAATTTCAGTTATTTGATGGCTATCCTGGACTTCACCAGTACTAGGCAGGGCTCTGCAGTATCTTGCCCAATGACACTGCCACGCAAAACCCAGTGGTACTGGTGAGGATTCAACCATGGACCCCCCATGTCAAATTTCCTACACCTTAACCACTGGCCCATGCACGACCGTAAATGGCTGTCTTAATTGGTTCATTTCGATAATCAAAAAAATACTCTATGTTGTGAGTAATCATTAGACAATTTAAATGGGTACCAACATAAAAATCACCAAGTTATGTGATTGAGCCTAACAGCTGCTCTTTTCTTATTTAAAAATTGTTATAAAAATTAAATTGATTAAAGTGAAGTGGTCTACCATGGAAGGTCTATAATAGTTAAAATAGTCGTGTCTGTGGTGTTAAAGAATAAGTGTCACCAACAATGAAAGAATAAATCCTGGATTGTGCATGTAGGGTTCATAATAATCTTCTCATATATTTATGATGATGACGAGAACAATATTCTTTGTGAATATTCAACGGATATGCCTGAGGCTACCATCAGATATTATCGCGAACAGTCACATGACAGTAATGAAGTCAAAGAGCAACATTGTTGTTTACATAACACGATCTGGGCATGCACGAAATCTTTGATTGCCCCAGTGAGTTTCAATGACATCAATTGTATAAATAGTGACTTATAAAGCTTCATGTTTATTCAGTCTTACATACAAAATCATATATATTAATTCACACAGACCTCAAACGACATCAGTTCATCAGGGATTATTTCATAAGAATATCATACCTATATGAATACATTATTTTTAAGCGTACTCAATAAAAATGTACCCTTTGTAGACCACTTCGCTTTAAGATCTGATAGGATTTTACATCAAACCAACAATGTATCAATTTCATTTCAAATATTGGCTCATAAATGATAGAGGAAGACCCCATTTACTGAACTGTTCATCAGGGCTTGATCAAGTGACTCAGTAAAACCATTGACGCTCAAGAATTAAACAAGAATAATCTCGCGCAAATATCTTTAGAATAATAACACATCTACCACAATTATATTGCAATGACATCAACATTGATGTAAAGACAATGATCTGACACTTCTTGTTGGACCATTTCTACCAGGTCTTCATCTACCATTTCGACACTTCCAAATCACTAAGTTTCTCTTGACTAGAGACACTGCATGATGAAACCAACATGAATCATTCAGGACATAAAGCCAGGAAATGACAGAACCCAAATCATTCTCAGTCTTGTACTGAAGCTGATGTGGTACATCTATGGAACATTTTGCTCGATGTTGGGGTCTTTTTCGCGCCTGGAAGATAGAAACAATTAAATAAAGTCCCGTTATAATGATTTTTATCAGGTAATTTTTATCAGGTAATTGAACTTATGTTTGATATGCTCTCCTTTCTTTTCTTTGTGTCACAACCTTTTGTCTTTTAAGCTTTTTATCAAACATATGAAGGGTTCAATGTAAGACTATAGTAAGTGCTTCACAAACATTGCATTGAACCCTTGATATATGTCAAATGCCAATTTTAATCTTAAGCAATCTCTAAAACTCATATATATGTTGATTTTGTGTTATGATAATCACTGAAAAATCAAATATTTGAAGATGTAATAGATCCTCTTAACAACCAATGAGAGACTATCCCACTTGCAGAAAGGTTGCTGATAAATGAGTAAACCAAGAGAATATTTTCTAGATGAACACACATAAAACATATCAAGGTTTTTCCTTTTTACTTCTCTGCAAAAAAACACCTTTCCATATCAGCTGAGTTTTTCCACATAGGTTTATAATGAACAAGGAAACTTTAACGGCTGTAAATGTTCTGATTTTGGAAACAATGTCCCAAAAGGCAAAGGTTGTTGATTCATTCTTATATACCTATGTAATAAACACTTTGAGGTTTTGATACAAGACAATATAAAGTCCTCTACTTTTGTAAAGGAGTAAACATAGTCTTGCATTGAGGGGGTTCCAAGAAAGTGTTGTGACAGAACACCAAGTTTTGACCATATGAACAAAAAATCTGGTGGATACCAAAATATCACTTGCCATTCTAAACATTATTGTTTGGTTTTTCTTTTTATTAGAATCAATCAAGTCTACAATAGCTTGCTGGTTATCCTTTACCAAATGATACTTGCTTACAAGACACTCCTTTTCTTTCCTTATAACAGAAGTAATCTTTAAACAAGGACATATCATGTCCAACAGAAAAATAGCACTAACAAGAAGTTGTTTTTCTTGGAACCAACTTACATAAAAACATTTCATCAAAGACAAGCATGAAGCAAAATGGACAATTTAACCATTTTGCTAATGCAGTTATCTTTGAATACCCACCCATGTGGCAGATAGCATTCAAAAACAATTAAACTAATTGGAATTTTTTGTTATGTCGAGGGTTGTGTCCAAGACTATAGTAAGTGAATTACTTACTTTAGTCTTGCATTGAACCCGTGAGGATAACTTTTTAGGAAGATTTATTTCAAAGGAAAGTTATCTTCAAAAAGTATTTTTCTTTCTCGAATAAAACTTGCGTAATTCGCCTTTTGTTTTGTTTTATTGAATTGAAAAAAGATGGGAAAGACCAAATGCATTTTCTTAAGCAAATATCACTTGACAGATGCCCTTTATAAAATATCTCACCTGTAATATAACCATACAGCCATGAAGTCTCAATGTTCCTGACTCAACACCCAACCAACAACCTCAAATCTGTCATGTCTTCTCAATGTTGTGGTAAAGGCAGAAACACCACTTAAGGATCAGTTCAATCTGAAAAACGCAAACAAATAGATATATTAGCCTATATTGAGACAAACATTGTGAGCTAATCCCTTTAAGACTATTAAGTCAAATTCGCAGGTGCCTGTGTGTCCAGAGTATAGTACTTGAAATCACATGGCAGCTCTGGCACTCTCCTTTAACATTATATCTTTATGGGCCTTAAACATTGCCTAAACATTATTTCAGTCATGTTGCAATGCCCATGGAACCATTAATGCTGGAGGAAGACCCCATACTCAACTGCCCAGAAGGGCTGGTCAAGCCGGGTAGAACTAATGGCATTCTGTACGTAAGTCTTGAGACTACCTCTTGAGATACCTCTTGAGACTACCTCTTGAGACTACCTCTTGAGACTACCTCTTGAGACTACCTCTTGAGACTACCTCTTGAGACTACCTCTTGAGACTACCTCTCATGAAATCCAAATGCCATCACCAGGATTTGAACCTACGAGTAAGGGGGCCAGGTGATTTTAAAATCTGTACTATAACCACTAGGCCATGATTGCCTAAAAGATTCTGTGATTCTGTACTTTTGATAGATTCAAAGGTGACGTTGATCTTTGCTGATAACTGTATGCCACACCTTTAGTATAAGCACTATAATCTAGAGCATGGTGTTGTACACTTCAATGCATGTTACCAACTTGTAATAGCCTAAGAAAGGGATGGCATAAGGTCAAGCCTGCGCAAAGCTGGTTCCTTCATTGATATACCCAGCCTGTCGGAATATTCGATTCGGGGGTTATTGACAGGACCAAAGCCGAACTTTAAGCATTCCAACAGACTGTTTGATTTGTTATGTATATGTGCTAGAAGCAATCTCTTTCTACTTTTTTTTAGTTTACAATTTGCAAAATACAAACTGTTTCGGCAAGAGATCTGTACATACAAAATCTGGCCTGTATGTGTAGTAGTCGTGCAAGTTTGATTGCAAATTTCTATCCGTACATGCCAAAAATCTTTCCTACAGTACAGATGAACGGATACTATTAGGAGCTGGCGCCAAGATGGAAAAAGGATATCCAGTTCAGCAGTAGATATCAAGCCAATCTTGCTTCGTATTGAATTATTTATTTATATGTAGTATATGTGTTTTTACATTGTGTTAACATTATCTCAGTTATTTTGTGATACCTGAATCTTCATGATGGAGAAGACCCAAGACTCAATTGGTCAAGATAGGTAGAGCCATTGGCATTCCATAAGACATTCAGAGACTGACTCCCATGAAAATTCAAATGTCTTCATAGGGATTTGAACCCACTCCGAGAGAAGCCATGTGATTTCAAGTTCTTTGCTCTAACCACTAGGCCAAGGAATGCTTCATATTGAATTTAAATGCGATTTTTTGGTCTTAACAGTTCCATTGACCTTCTTAGAGGAAAGATTACAATTTTTAGAACTAGCGGCCCAAAGACATACATAATCGCAATATGTTTTAGAAACTTCTTTGTGGCAGGGATCATGCACATAAATCACCATTCAGGGAAAAAAAGGTCTTGGAAAAGATAACGAACATTTACTGACTTCTTTAGTAATACTTTATTATCATGTGTAACTCTCAGTGATATATAATTACTGATAGAGAGATTCCCAAGTCATTCTAAAATAAAGGAACATGTGTTAACTCTTTCACTGCTTATTTGCTCACAGAACCTACTTCTCAGTGCCACATTTATTTTGGACAATTTTCATATATACACTGTGATGTTAAGAAAACCTGCCTTGAAATGACGATGTACCAAATCAACAATAAGCAAGATTGGCATTTTTCCAAGCGCTCCCCTAGCGGCGAGAACGACAGCGAAAAGGTTAATAAAAATATTATGCACCTGTAAGCAAGTGATTCATAGTTGAGCAACTTCACTGGTCCATACTTTTGATAGAAGGGAAATATATAGTTATTTGTTTGCAAGCTCATATTGTCTATGTTTATATTATGATTTCCAAAATGAATCTATGGATTCTGATGCATTCTTAATTGAAGTAAATACAAAATTTCTACTTTTTAATAAGGTTCAAGAATATATCGAGGATTCAGTGCAAGACTATAGTAAGTGCTTCATGTTTGTGAAGCACTTACTATAGTCTTGCATTGAACCTTCGATATTAAAGAATTCAATTGGAATAAATTGTAAAGTTTGTGCATCAAAGTCTAAACTAATTGATTCATTTATATTTCATCTACATTTATTCTCTTTAGCAATATTTGTTAAAGGTGTTTGTTCACAGATGTGAGGAAATTTGGAAGTTGAAAATCAATTGCTTTTAAACTGCATAGCAGCTGTACAGTTAAATGATTCACACTGAAGAATAGTCATTAGATGCACTATTAGAATGTTTTTTACTGCTTCAAAATGTGTTTACAATGAATATACATGTATTTTAATCCAAACACGTGACATCGCTTTTGCGATCTACTGCAAAAACTGAACATACTTGGATAAATTGACAATTCCTTAATAAATGTTGCTTTCAAAAGCTACTTTTTTATGTAAATCAAACATTAATACAAAAGCTGTATTCTTTCAACGACATTTAATTTGAATTTCAAATTTTCTCTTCTGTGAACAAGCACCTTTAAACTTTAAAAAACTTCGGAACATATATAAACAATCTTTTTGTATGGAGAAAGAAATTTAAAAAAATATATGAAGTCAAGGTAAAAAATCTTTGGTTGACATATTGAAAAAAAAAGAGTTTTTAGTGTGACATATCGATATTAACCAAAAAACTGATAGCAAGTTTACAATTGTTTTTTGTTTGATTTAGTTTAAACTTATCTATTTCACATAGATTGTGAAACAAATTCTTACAACTTACATTAAGCACTCTTGATTTTTTTTCGCGCTTAAAATGTTGATAAATGAAAGGTCACTAAGTAAACTCAACTTCTCACAGAACTCAAACCCACTACCCTCATGTCCAAAGGCTGCCGCACTACCTCCAGACCACTTTTCTTGGATTTTTTATGTATTATTTAGGCAACAACATTAATGTGGTTTGTGATCTTCAAACCATTGCTACATTTAGGGATTGTATTCATTCTTTTACATTATTCTTTTTAATTTTGTTTTAATGCGAATATTTCAGGCCCAAACTGATGGATCAAAGTAATCAGAGGAAAGAATGAGTTTCAAAATGGCTGATTTTGGGTATTCTACCTTAAAACTGATGGTATTGCAATTGGATAAAAAATCCACATGATGATATTATTCTCCATATGCTTATTTTATTTTTGTATAAATTCATTATCAATGGCTTATTTGCTATATTTAACAGAAACCTCAGAAAACAATAAGCCATTTTTAATTATTACTTTTACAGTAGTGCTTTAGTATGAGTTCCCACAGTTTATGCACGATACACAATCAAAATAGGAACCATTTAGGAACTGCAATGTGTGATTTAAGATGTTAGATAGGGCGGCTGTCTTACCTGTCTGATATGTAGCATTACAATAAGATACATTCTTCATCTGATTTACAATATCTGATATACGATATATCTTATGCGATTTATTATGTAAGTTAGGAAATGTGGACGAATTTCATGTATTATTTATGTATCTACAATAAAAATGACATGCTTTTGAATATAAAATATATTAAGTTATTTAAGAAGTAGGAGCCAAACGCTAAGCAAATGGCTCCAATGCCATTTCATCATTTTACATGTTATATGTGATGAATGCCCCCTCAAAATTTTATTTTCTTTCTTTCATCAAACCAAAGACCTAGAAAACATTACGCTTTGAAAGACAATATCAAATTAACCTTTCGTCTAAGTAACTATTAGATATTGATTTTATTTTGTTTCTGAATTCTTAGTTTTCTTAATTACTTTAGAAATGTAAGATTGATAAAGGAAAGGTAAACATGACTTTTGGTGTTTTTTGTTTTTTCCCTGGTCAAGACTCCCTTTTGATCGCTTGCATGATGACCAATCAAGTTTCTCAACATAAATAAAACCAGTGCATTGTTGAAGGAAGCAAACTTTCAATATTATCATACTTTACAAATTAATCTTTTTTTAATTCTTGCAATTTACTGTGCATCATAAGACATTAGATGGAATGCGGTAAATGTTATTCGGATTTCATGGAACAAGCGTGTCACGTATCTCAATCAAGTGCGCCAAGTTGTTTACACATAATTAAAACTGAATTTATACACACCTCAGGCATAGTTTGACGCCGGGATCAAACAGCAGATTAATTTGAGGAGTTTGGAGATACCATGACATATCTAAACCCTTTATGATATACAGTCTGTGATATCAGATCTACCATATACGTTATACGTTCACCAAACGATTCAATACAATAAGTTCATTTGGTGTTATGATTAGATGCGATATGATACGATACATTACCATTTGGTGTCTGATTTGTTATGTTATGATACAAACGATATAGGCTGTTTCGTGTAACTCATATGATAGCACTACTGTATTATAAATATAACTATTATTATTATTACTATTATTATCATCATTACTATTATTTTTATCATTATTATTATTATTATTATTATCTTTATCAAAGTTATTTATGGAAATGCAATGAGCTTATCCCATCAAAAGCTGGTCAAATTATGTCAGTGGTCTAGATGGAAGTCATGATTATAATAGACTTTATCACACAGCATGTTACGGTATGACAAATTCTATTTTCTGGGTGCTCACTAGAGTAGAAACATCTTTCTGTTGAATACCTAAAATTTCGGGTTAACCTTTCCCAAACAACAAATTTTCGACTGTCCCAAATTGAAAGAGTTTGCAGACGACATTTCAAAATGTGATGAAATTGAAAAATATTCTTCAGATAGAGCAGGAAACCTTGTGGGAAAAGGAAAAATTGCTCGTTACGAGCAATTTCTCCTTTTCCCACAATGTTTTCTAAAGTCGTCTACATCAAAGTGGTCAAATGTCGTTTTTGTTTGGGAAAGAGTAAAGAGAAACATCCCAAAAAAGCTATGGGAATAAGTCTAATATCTTTACCTCTTCATGTCAATTTACTGACATAAGATATTGGTTGAGATAATTCAACAGAAAGTGTATCCACAATTGCTCTCAAATCTAAACAAATGTCATGCTTAAGAAAATTTCTTTAGCAGACGATTTTCATGTAAGAGGATAAAAAAAGCATGCCGAATATAAAAGCATTATAGTTTTTAGAAAGGTTGTTCAAGACTTCTATTTTGAACCTCGTTTTCTTTATTCATGATTGATGGAATTAAAACAATCTAAATGTCCCATAAAGGAATCTAAACATGAAAAGTCCATGCTAAATCTAACTAAAATTGCCAATGTAGTTCAGGAGAATTCCCTAGGACGATTTGATAATATAATAAAACTAAGATGACAGGCAATTGAGATGATGCTAAGAACCATAAAAGCTCAACTTCAGCACAATGTCTTTAGTTGAATATATAAATTCGAAGGATGGAGAACGCAAAACTGATGGCATAGGTGTACAGAAGAGAAAACACTTTGGAAGAAAACCCTCTCTAAAAGCCAACTTCACTGAATCATGCACCTTTCTTATTTAGCATGGAAAGAAGCAAGCCCCTTTAACATTTGGAATATATGCCAAATAAAACCCCTTTCACAATTTACAAATGTGGAATAAAGCCCCTTCAATTGTTTGCCAACAATGAAATTTCTTAGTGCAACAAAAGGTTTAAACCATAGGTAGCACATTGATTATAATCATAATTTGTTGTGTAATTGTAGCTTATCTATTACATTATCATAATGAAATGGAACCAATTTTAAAAGGGAAGAAACCCCCATGTCTTATAAACAGTGAATATCAAAGGTAAAATGATGATAATAAATATAGTTGCTTCGTAAAGAGTTTCTTATCAATGTTTCAAGTCTTTTAAAGCAAAAAACATCACAGATTGAAAATACTGCACATACAATAATTTGCATTTGTTTGAAAGGTGACAAAAACATCAAAATGACATATCATTTTGTGTTGCATATCACATCCAGAATACTATCATATCAAAAGCAACATAGTGGCATTATAAATATGTTTCAAGGCCTGAATTTTACTTTTAACATATCAATTTTAGGGCACCCGCAACCTAAGTTTTCCACCCAGCTGAGATTTCTCAACCCTTGGGTTTCACGCAACATCTCAACCTCAAATATTCCAAACCACAAACAGATATGTCGTCTTTTGGTGGTATTTTGCATATTTTAGGACTACAAAAAAAATAGCCGGACACACAGACCTTCAGAATGCTATTTTACTGAGGTCCCAAATGAAATTTGCTGTTGGGACCGACGGACCGGCACTTTTGGGAAAGACTGGATCATGTTAGTATGTATTTCTTAAGGTGAGCATGCTGCTACCACTACACCACTCCCAGTATGAGTATGTCTCCACATTTAAGTTGTTTGTTCACAGAAGAGAAAATTTGAAACTCAAATTAAAATGTCATTGAAACAATACAGTTTTTATATTGTTGTTTGATATATACAACTTAAAGTAATAATTGAAAGCATAATGAATTCAGGAGGCATCAATTTATCTAAGAATGTGCAGTTTATATATGCGGTAGATCTCAAAAGCAATATCACGACAATATAACGCTTTTGGATTAGACCTTTAAAAAAAAAGTTGTTTGTTTAGGGTAACCAAACCCTACCTAGCCAAACCTGCCTACCCTAAAGATTTTATTTGACCATTGGAAGAAAAAAAGGAACAGCACGTAAAACTGAAGCTTGCAATCAAAAAAAAGAAAGAAATCCCTACCTACCCTTCCTACTGATTTTGAACAATTTATTTTTCTAGGCCTTAAAATATATGTTAATTCACTGTATACACTTTACAATTAAAATATGATCCAATTATGCTTCCAATGACAATTCTTCAGCACCTATCATATAACAGCACAACAGCTGTTGTGCAGTTTTAAAGAAATTAATTCTGATTACCTTAACATCCAAATCTCCTCCGATTTGTGAACAAGCATCTTTAATTACCTGCAAACCTTAATTGAAGACATTACAAAGTAAACAAAATTATTACATGTGCCCTTCTTACATGTGCACCATTTACCTGGGCTCGCTAAGGGTGTTTATTAAGAATCATTTTACTTAGAATCATTATCATGTCAAGCTTACCTTCATTACTGAAAACATCCACAATGTCTGTGATGGTGATCTGAGTTTGTCATGCAAGGTACTGACGCGTCCTTGATACTTGTTGTGAGCTCCTTCTGTAGCAAACTTCTCCTCGCTATCATGCTCAAAGTTCATGGTGGCATCAAAGAAACTGTTGACACATTTGTCACCTTTAAGCCTAAAAAGAATCAATTTATTAGTTTCATAGCCAACCAAGCAAATAAACCTCTAAAAGACACAAACACACACAACCAGTGAAAAACACTGCCGTCCACTGATTGGTTGTGCTGTCTCATTATATAGTTACCTGGATGTTCTCTATAACAATGCATAAGGTTCTCAAATTTACATACACATTCCACGAACCTTACAGATTTATTTCCTGGTACATGATACAAACATCAGCTCTAACTGAAGGGTTGTAAATGAAACCCAAGTTTTGCATCTCGACATATCCAGGATTGATGTCAGATAACAGGGCCTCCGCTGCCGATCTCCAATGTCGCCGAATGCGAAAAATCTCGTCAATTGGAGACAAAAATAACAGTTTTGCGAAAGTGTTTGTGACAAACCGTATTTACCAATTATGCATGACATAAGCGACCTGGAGATATAGCCAGTTCCCGTACTAGGGTTATCGAGGCATTCTGCGTGTATAAACATGGGAACCAGCCCGGTGATGACCCATATCTTTCGCAGTTTGCACACAACCTAGTTTGTACACAAATGACTGTCACTTATTGGATTATCGGTTTAATCACTTCATATGGCTCCTGCGGCAACAATTATGTTTGCGCCGTGTGTGTGAATTTGCCATGACACCTATCCCTGAAATTGGTGTGTGAATATAACAGTTTGACACGAACACATGATCGAAGACAATGTGAAAATTAGATGACAATTCTCAAACACTGTCTGGTGTTGAAAATTAAAGACGGTGGCGTAATAACATACCTATTTTAGGTATGTTGCCCGTTCATTACAATGAAGCATTTACTACAAAGTCGGCAAGATGCATTCTATTTATAAACTGACTGATTTCCCAATTTATTGCCAATTGAAAAAGAAATAGAAAAAAATAGACCTTTTATCCTTTTAACATTGGTTTCTGTTAATTTAAAAGCTTTTTTAAATCTGCACAGCTCAATTTATATAAGTTAAGTGTTTAATGTTTTCTTGTACAATTTAGAGGTATTTTCAGCCAACCCTTATGGTATCTTTGAAAGACATTTATATTAAACGCAAAAGAATGAAGCATGAAAGACCATTCTTGCTTGTCTGTAATCAGGTGTTATACAGTTTGACATCAACACAATTACTGACAATGAATTATTTATATTGTAAAAATATTTAATTAGCACATGGGAAAAGCCAAAGACTTCCCCATTAAATAATAGTTTAAGATAAAATAAATAAAGTAATGAGCTACTATACATAGATTTAAAGCATTATAATGAACAAAAAGCTTCTTACTACTCATTTCTACTAACTATCGTCAAAACTTCAATTTAAAATTGGCTCAACTTTTGGCTCCACTTCCTCAAATTTGGCTCCTAAAAAATCCAATTTGCGAAAATGGTTGCGACAAGAAAAAAAAATCCAGAGGAGGCCCTGGATAGGTATTGAAGCTGTAGAATACCTTAGCATTTCAATAGACTGGAGTTCAACACTATTTTCCAAAGCTAAGTGTGGAATTAATGAAAAGTTGTGAGGCAGACACCCTTGCTAGAATTGAAACCCATGGCCCTATAATCCAGAAGCATATGGTCTCCTGTTTGACCACTGCTACTCTTTTTTCGACTATGTATGCAAATAATGCAGACAGTACATTATGTCAAGGGTCTCTTTATTGAAACATCTGGGATTTCAAAACATTTTGCTTTTCCTTTAAATATAAGCATATTTCTTTCTAGGAGATAGCTAAGAGGATGAATAATTCATGACTTAAAAAACAGCAAATAAAATACTGCCATACAAATATTCAAGCTTTGAACCCCAGTCAGAGTTAAATTTGCATAAAAAGTACCTACTGATCACAGGGAGAAAAATCATAATAGACCTTTATTAACACTATATATACACAAGGGAAACAACTTCAAAGAGAAACCAGTTCTGACGTTCCGCGCTTATCAGTCCGTAATTTTTTATACGAGCGCTAGTCTGTCAATTCTCTATATGTCCCGCATAGTCAAATGATTTCTGCGTCCAACAATACCACTCTCAACAAGATCGGTCCAGTCAACTCGGAGAAATCTGCGACGACACGCGACATTTTTTTCGAATTTGGTTTTATCGGAACCGATCGTTGAGAACAGAACCAGCCGATCATTCGGCTCGTAATCACCTCGATGAACGTTATTTCAGCGATGACACTTAACCGCCACATGAAAAACAACTACTGGTAAGAACCAAACTAGAAATTCTAACCTGCACACTATATACAACATGTAATCCACAATTTTCTTTCGATATTCACTGACCTCGCTAACCCGCTTCTTCTCGACTCCATCTTGTTATGCTAATTAAACTGTAACATTCTCTACGATTGGCTGAACGATAAACGATTAACAGGTTGAAGGTCAATTGTGCTGGTTCCCCAGCTTTGTGTTTTTCAGGTGCTGGGCGTTGCGGCGTCGAGTACCAATATTGTAAACACACAGAATCTTGCGCACGATCAGAAATAAGAAATATCTAATTGAATAAGCCTCACACAAGCACTAAATAAAGTATTTTGGAATCGATGAAAATGATTGTCACTTGGTAAGATTTAATGGAGGCAATAGAAAAACAAAATAAAGTCTCGGTTTTGATAATTATTCAGTTTCTTTTATTTTTCCTTATTTGTTTTCCTTTTGAAACACTGTCACAGCCTGGACAAAACCATGTCTCTTCCTTCGGCTTACTTGATGTGTCACAACACATGCCCTCAAACATGAGAAATGATATCAGTTTAATCCACCTATAAACTACTTGTGAACTTGAAATCACAAGGCCCCTCTCCGCGTGGGTTCAAATCCTGAGAGGGATATGGATTTTCATGAGAGGCAGTCTCCCGACTGACTTACGGAATTCCGATGGTTCTACCCGCCTTGACCAGCCCTTATGGGCAGTTGAGTATGGGGTCTTCCTCCATCATTAAGAGTCGGGCATCGCTACATAACTGAAATAATGTTGATGTGATGTAAAACCCATATAAAAAAAAATACTTACCACCTGCAGATTATAAATTTTATTTTGCAGCAGACGAAAATCTTAATTACTCTCTGAGTACTGTAGTTATAGTAAATACATGGGATTGATTTTTTTTTTCTTTGAATGCAAAATTGCTTGTATCATGCAATTTTTTCTCTTGCCACATACTCGTATGTACACAAAGCACAACATCAATAACAACACAGTATTAAAATCGCAAAAATTTAACCGCCAAAACTCAATGGGGCGACTAATTGACAGATAAATGACAGAAGTAACGCTTTGTGAACCACGCTCGGCAGGCTTTATTTATGTAATAATCTGAAAAACGCGGAACCAAGCTGTGATTTGGCCTTGTAATTTTTAAACCAATGATATCACTTCTTACAAACGGCCGATGGGATCAATCAAGCCTCGTTTTGGAACTGTCAAAATGGAGTTGAGCCGATAATCAGTGAATAATTGAAAGAAAATTGTGGATTACATATTGTATATAGTGTGCAGGTTAGAATTTTTTGTTTGGATCATTACCAATAGTATTTTTTCATGTGCCGGTTAAGTGCCATCACTGAAATAACGTTCATCGAGGTGATTACGAGCCGAATGATCGGCTGGTTCTGTTCTCAACGATCGGTTCCGATAAAACCAAATTCGAAAAAAATGTCGCGTGTCGTCGCAGATTTCTCCGAGTTGACTGGACCGATCTTGTTGAGAGTGGTATTGTTGGACGCAGAAATCAATTGACTATGCGGGACATATAGAGAATTGACAGACTAGCGCTCGTATAAAAAATTACGGACTGATAAGCGCGGAACGTCAGAACTGGTTTCTCTTTGAAGTTGTTTCCCTTGTGTATATATAGTGTTAATAAAGGTCTATTATGATTTTTCTCCCTGTGCTACTGATGTAAACATTTGCCCCTCCTTTCCCCGTCACACAATTTTACCTCTTTTCTGCAAATCAATAACATTTAGGAATTGAAAAAAAATTGCCACTTGATAAAGGGTGGTAAATCGCACATTGTTGGTGATTGGGTGGTCAATGTTTTCACACCTAATAATCGGGTAATTGTGGCGCCTACAAAAAGGACACCTTGTTAACAGTAAAACCTTTTCAATAATAATGAAACGATGAAGCCTATTGTTTGGTATAAAATCTGAAAACGGTACATTACGGGTAAATTTGTGATGACGTTTTTGAACGGTGGACCTACACAACGAGAGAAATCCGTGAACAAAATTCGATTACTTAAATTGGTTTGTTACGGAAAAATCTGGTGACGAGTCCGGATTATTCAATTTAGTTTCCATTTGACACAAATACTGCTATATAAACCGTAAGAACTTAGATTTCTGTGGATTTGTGCGATTTAAAGTAACAATTTACCTTTCTTAATGCTGGAACACTTCGTCTGCGACTTGTTATTTTTTCTGTTTAGTACGGCGCCATTGTAGCACGAGGGAAATGACGTCAGCATTTCAGAATTCTCAATTTTACTTTTTGCAAAAGGATAGAAAATTAAAAATGGCTCATATAACAATAATTCACTTATCTTATTCCAAACTAAACAATTCTCATTTTCAGCACCATAATATCGTGCCAAAAAAAATGTCGTTAGTCACTGATGAATGGTCTAAGGGAGGCAACTCGTATAACTTTATCGTTTTAACATTGAATGAGTGGTGTCCCTGGATTATTATTCAAATATGAAGGAAATGACGTCAGCATCTCATAATGTTTGATATTTGTTTGCAAAAAGGATTGAAAGTAAATAATCGATTATGCATCAATGGTATATAATTATCATACCCAACTCAACAATTCTGCTTTCAGCACATTGATATCGTGAAAAAAAAATAATGCCATTATCACTGATGAATGGTCTAAGGGATAAAACTCGTATAAGTTCATTGTAAAAAGACTGTAAGAGTGATGTCGCCTGATTGATATTTGTACTCGCTATTAAATCACTCTATCCCAATTTATTTAAATGGTCCAAGTTAATAACAACAGATAAGAACAATTTAAAAAAGCGTGATCAAAATGCATTTGTCTGTGTTCATTTCATTCTATCTGATTGGTTTTAAAACACTTTTGCAGCAAATAAGTCTCTTTCTCTGTGTTAAAGTTGCTTGTTTACTGTTGAGAAAATAACAAAGACATAATATAATGTCATTTAAACAATGCAGTTTTTATAGTGCTAAAGTTAGAGCTTTATACTCACACCGGTTCCATATGGGTTTTCTTCGTCAGTGCAGTACCAACATTTTTCAGTTCTGTAACGGCTTTACTGAATGCACCAGTACTAGGCTAGGGCTCCCAAGTGACTTGCCAAAGGCCACTCCCACAAAGCAAGTGGCTTGAACACGGGACCCACGAGTCTTAAGTCAACCACCTTAATCACTGAGTCACGCGGGACCCATAGTAGTTTGTAACCCATGGCTATTATCCAGGGCATATATTGTAATTCAAACAGTTTTAAATAAATAAGGCTTCAACTTCAAATTGCCTCATATATGTGAACAAGCAGTTTTAAAAGGACTGTCTCGCAGATTTAGATTGTAACAAAAAAAAAGTCTACCAAAAGAAATGACAACTATGATTTGTACAAAAAACATAAGACATTATTGAAAGCTATCAAATATTGTTTAAATACCTTTAGAAAAGAAACAGAACATTTAGATTGCAATCTGTTTAAACAGGTTTTTTTTTTAACTCAGAATAAGAGGTGGTATTTTTAGATACCATTGCCAAGTGGACCTCTGGATATGTTTTACTGCTCTTATCATGTGACGCTAGGAAGATGCATGAGAAAAAATTCATGAATCTATCTACATTTATAAACCGGCTTTTCCTTAGAAGCACTGGGAGTTTTAAGGGATATAACCCTTGTACTAAGATGACCCCTCATGCTCCCATCCATTCTAGTAAAATATCAAGTTAAAACCCTACAAAAATGTATCTATAGATATGAATAGATTACTAGGACAGTTTGACAATAATTTAACCTCAGACCAGTTACAAAAATATATACATGTAAATGCAAACCATTGTGGCTGTGGAACTAATAAACCGTTCTGCTTAATCAATAGTGTAAACCGGGCCTAGTGTCAACTTCTATTTAATGTTGAGGGGGCATAGTGAAAAGAAGATCTATATCGAGCATGTGTATACAAACTTGCAGATGTCCAGGGATCCCTGTTTGCACGAGGTGGAATCAACAATTGACAATCTCATTTTCTATAGATTCAAAGAAACTCAACATGACACATTAGGTCACTGACATTTCAGTCATTCTCAGAAGGGGTCAGTCTTGGTGTGCGGTGTTTTTAAGGTTTGGCTGTTTATTTTTACATTTCTCTGTTTATACTTTACCACACTCGTAGCTGAGGGTATTCATAATAATCCTGATAAAGCCATCGGTTATTGGTATTTAAAATCAAGACAAAATCTGGGTAACTGACCTTTAAGTCATTATGAGAAACATGTCAAGGGCTTATTGTATGGTTCCTTTATGGTTTTTCTTTTATTTTTCCCCCATCATCCCTTAAATACTTTACTATTCTTTAAGGGTTTGGTGCAAGCCTATTGAAAGTCCTTTGCAAACAAACATGAAACAGTTACTATAGTCTTGCACTGAATTCTGGACTAGTAGCTGAAGAACTTCATAAAGTTGTAACAATAGGATGGGTTATTCCTAACAGGTAAAATCCCACTTTGACATATAGGATTTATTTATGTCATCCAATTAGGCAAAAAGAACAGTTGCTTTTGATTCATAGTCAATCTCTTTATACCAAAAAATGTGTATGCAACTGAAGCAGAACACTCAATAAACTACTATGCCATCAGGAAAAACTGCCCATAAATAGCAATTCAACTATTGTCACAAAGAGTCTTACACAATTTTACAGGAACAAGGTCACTTTCAAGAAAACAATTAATTTTAAAAATTGTCTTTGCTTGAAATTCCAAAATGAGATTGGTCAGTTTTCAATTTTGATCGGTCCCATAAATTATTGGGGCAATGCGCAGAGCACTTTGCGAGTTCAAGGCAAGACTTTATAGTAAGTGCTTTTTTTTCAGTGGTTAAGGAAAGTCGAAGGTCCTGTGCAACATTATAGCAAGTCCTTCACAGAGCTAAGTTATAAAGTGAAGTCATCACGGCAGTTTATTTTGACATGCTGATGATCTGCGATGGTGAAATGGTTTGCATTGGGGACTTAAAATCCCAGTCAAGATTCTATTTCTGCTGGTGGCCAATCAGTTTACTGGGGAGAGTCCTTAGGCAAGGTTTACCTTCTTGCATAACACAAGTAGGTTTGCTGGAACCATGTGCATTAATGTTCTAGAGTGAGCCTTGTACATGGGCAAGACACATTTCTTAGACTAGACTTTTACTGGTAGGCTCTTTAAAAGAATTGTGATAATATTCCAGAGTGAACTTTGCAAATGGGCAAGACATATTTTTTAGCCTAGACTATTACTTGTACCTTATCCAGAAAGAGTATACGATAATATTCTAGAGTTTGTCCAGTACAGAAATGAAAAAATAAAGATCATAAACCACCCATAATGTTCCTAATTTTACCAATAAAGCAACAAAAAAACCTTTGTAAAATGGTAAACAATTTATTCTGCAACACCATCTCATTCTTTACATAGTTTCAGACAAATATACAAATATTCCTTATTACAATAACTAGTATAATGAACAATTTAACCGTAAACCAAACATTGCTGCAAGAAAGTATGGCATTTTTTTTCTTTTAATATAAAAAAACAAAACCAATCTAACTGGAATTTTACCAATATGAATGAACAAATGTGAGAAAAGAAGGTGATACAGGTATTTCTACATAAGGCATAAGCAACATTGTAAGTTAAAGTCAAGTATTCATATCATCTAAAAGCATGCCTAATTGATCAGAATTTATCAAATCATACATAACTTCTCAATGAACTTAATAAATAAAGATATACTTCAGATAGTTTTGTACTGAAATAGATTTGTGATTTTCCAATAGTGTCTCCTTCCACTTTTTGTGGTGCAAGTAAAGGCTTCCATAATACACAGTTATCTATTGATAACAATAGAGCTTCACAAGACATTATTCGTTTATCTGGGGAGAGGTCATACATATGCAGTTGAATTTTTAAGATTATTAAACAGTCTTACAATCAAAAATATTCTTTCCACTGACCATTATCATCTAATGCCACAAATGCATATACATTTTTTTAAGTATCTGTTACACACTTGTTACACTCTTTAATCAAAACAAGGTTTTCCAACTATTAACAAAGTTGTTTGAGAGGTACGAAAATACCTACAGGTAAGGATTCAGTTTTCTGTGACTAGTGTACAAATTTGATATCAAACTGTCTCAAATCCAGATTCTTAAAACATTCAAAAGTAATATCCAATGTGTTTGTTTACCGATCTGTGATATTTTGTTTAACATCTCCAGTACTACACAATATACCCATGGACCAAACTGTTTTCTCTCATAACAAACCTTTATGTTGTATTTATCTATTTATTTCAATGGGGGTTTACATCGTGTCAACATTATTTCGGTAATGTTGCAATGCTCTACTCTTTATGATGGAGGAAGATCCCATACTCAATGGCCCATAGGGGCTGATCAAGCTTTTTGTTGTAGTTGGATGATTATCGAAAACATATGCATTTTCACAAAACAGAAAAAAAGTTTGTTAAGGACCAGTCATGGATGTTTAACTGAAACTGGTAAAATAAACTGATTACATTCTAGCTGAAAATTCTTGGTCCAACAATTTTTTTCAAAACAAAACACTTTACAACTTAATTACAAAACTCACGAAACTTAAATCTATCAGACATACAATATAACAGTCAAACAATACACACCTTTTCGGAAAAAAAAAATGTGAAAATAATAGAAACAATTATGAAGTACAATTGTAAGTTCTTCTTTTGCAAAAATGTTTTACAGGTGTCAGATTCAAGCACTAAATGTGTTATGCATGCACATCAGATATTAAAGGGAATAATTTTGTTAACAATACACATATGGATGACACAACTGCTCAAATAATCACAAATTAACTATACAAGACAAGAAGAGTTTCGGATTTTCGAATTAAAAAAGCACTAAATGGATTATTACGGAAAATTCAGTTCGACTTTTATCTTTTCATGTCCCATAACCACTCTCTATCTACTTAAGCAAATAAAAAGTAAATTTTGGATCACAAAATGGAAAGTTATCACCCCAAAAATATGCTCTTTCTCATTTTCATTTTGCATGTTGGAGACTTTCTTCTTTAGTTAAAACCTTTTTTGACCCATTTTGAAATTGTAAGTACCATCTGACATATTGGTGAAAAAAACAATTCAATAGATCTGATACCATCACCATATCAAAATATTGATAATAAGTCAATTTCGCAAAATAGGTTTCTGTTGAATTCTCATGTTTAAAGTGTCTTATGACTTCAAGTACATTGTTAAACTTCTAACTAGTCTTTTTGACGTTCAGTACTTAGTTAAGCTTCTTACATTATCCAAAATTTGCTGGCTTATTACGGTACAGACCAAATACTTCACAAATCAGGAAGAATAATGACTACCAACTAAAGTGCATTGATGTGATGGAAACACAAACAAACCAGTAAACACTCTTCCTCATGCAGGAAATCTGAAGAAGACTTTTGAAGTCACCAGTTTAAGGAAACAATATGTGAAAGAAAAATAACAAAACAATTAATGGAGAAGAATAAGTTCTTTAAACCCTTTTTTAGGCAGCAAACTTTTTAATGGGGCCATGAGGCTGGCAACTTTTGCTCATCAAACCATATTTTTGATGTGTTTTAAATTTTAAAGAAATATTGTCAGTAAGAGAAGATTGATAGAAGAGGCAGAAGATGTTAATTGTGTGAAATGATTATTATCTAAAATTTCACTGTTAGTTGTCACTTGTAATTGTAAATAAAGTAATCCTCAATACATATAAATCTAATCATTTTACATTGATTCTGAAAAGATTTTACAACATTGATTAATCAAGTTGGAAAGTGTACACTACCATGTGACTTTTCATTAAAGAAGTTGTTTGTCTGAAGAAAAAAATGGTACTGAGTAGTTGTTTCTCAATATATGATATTTCATTATAAACTATAGCACTATAATATATATATATATGTATATATATATGGGTTTTACATCACATCAACATTATTTCAGTTATGTAGCGATGCCCGACTATTAATGATGGAGGAAGACCCCATACTCAACTACCCATAAGGGCTGGTCAAGGCGGGTAGAACCATCGGCATTCCGTAAGTCAGTCGGGAGAATAGCACTATAAAAGCAAAAACCTTTCAAAAGAAGCAAAAGCTCATCTTAACGAGGGAATGGAATTGGGACAAATATCATATTTTAAGGCTGAAATATTTGCACCTGTGCTGAAGTAAGAGATAATGTCTCAAATAGTTCACAAGTAATATTTATTTTGTTACCTCTTACACTTCAGTTTCAAAACAAAGAAAGTTTGCTGAAGGATAAGATAAATTAAAGGCTATATGTTGATGAAAACAATTGCCACACTTGCTGTGCAGGTCACTATTTATTTCAAGCACTTCATGTCAAACCTACCATCAGTGGTCAATTGGAGCAGTAAAATTGTAGATCAATGTGTTTGTTTAACACAAAAGACAGTAAAACATGCATCCATTAATATATAAAATGACTGTGTCAGACAACAATTCAATTAACCCCTTTTTCTTGCACAAATATATTTTACCCAGATAAATCAATATCAAAAACCACTAAGGGAAGAATTGCTAGTGACAAACGATTTTGCTTTAGTCATGCTGATTTTTACCAAGGTTGCAAAGGAAAGATATTTTTTCCGACTTTAAAATTCGAATTACAGTATGCAGTTGCTTTCAAATTGAAGCAGACACAACCTCCAATTAGAAGGAAGGGGCTTATAACAAAATCTTTTTTAATCCATGGAAAAATCATATGGCTATTTCAGACACAATGTCAATTCATGAGTAATGAAACACTCTCTCCCCTACTTTCCAAAGCTAATAGCTCAAAAGAGTTTGTTTATTTTACAATATCTTTGTAACAACATCCCCACCCCCTTTCCCTCCCACACCACCCAACCCATCCCTTATCCAAGGTCTCAAAAGTTTCATCACAAACTTTCACAAAGTCCCTATCACTCATTATCTTCCTCGTCGCCTTGTCCTTCTATCAACAGTTTGCTGGCAACTTGTGAGGGGCGGCGAATGTTGTCCACTTCTGTGGGGGTGGGGATTGCGCCGCCGATGGATTCTTGCAGCAGTAGTTTCTCTTTAGGAGCCAGAGGTCGTTTCGGATTGTTCATCTTTGCCTTCGCCATGTTGTAATCCCCGGAATCAAAGTACTTATTCTGGAAAATAAAACAACACATTCAGAAAGACAAGAGATAAAAACCAAAGATTTCAAGAATTTCAGTGCACAGGAAAAGAAAGCCCTTTACAAAACTAAACCACTCGCTTGAGGGGTTAGTGCAATACTATAGAAAGGCAGGGGGTGTCGAAATCTGATTTTTGTTAACTTCTATTTGAATATTTCTTTTCTTTTTCTGCACTTGTCTGTGTAATGGTAATGTATAACATATAACAGTAAAGATTTACTTGTCCACTATGACTTTTGGACAAGCTGGGCAATATGGACAAATGATTTTGCCACCTCTAGTAAGGCTTACTGTTTGTGAAGGATTTACTGTAGTGCTTTATTGAAACCACAAGATAAACAGTAAGGCACTGGTTCCGTGATTACACGATGAATACTCAGATAAAGGAGATTATTAATCATTTGGTTCCTTGATGGGGTATATAAGACGCTCATCTCACCTCATGGATTCAGGGGTGACAAAATCAATTTCTGTATTGCCGTGCTTGTCCAAAAGCCTTGATCGACAAGTTAATTCTTACTGAGATTTACTATAAAACCATTATTCTGACAAGTGAAGTGAAAGACTTGGCATTTACAAACAAGTAGATGTAAATACGATTCCACCTACAATTGAACCCTGTCAGAGGCAAAGTTACATAAAAAAAGTGGCATGATCATTCTAAAGCAAAAAAAATGGGGTCGAAAAAAATGTTCCCAGTTCATTACCGATTCACAATCAAGAAGTTAAATATGCTTATACAACAATCAATTTTCAACATATAACTTTCTTTCACTTTTAAAAAGATAATCATGTGTTGACTTATTCTTGAACTAAATGAACTCAAAAGTTTACACCAGAAAGGAAAATTCTGTTTCTTTACATTATGACCTTATAAGACACCATCATTGCGTGTATACTTCTTTAATCATGTAACGATGCCAAAAGCCTAATAATGAAGACCCCATACCCAACTGCTCATAAGGACTGGTCAAGCCGGGTAAATCAATCTGCACTCTGTAGGTCAGTCCCGAGACTACCTCTCTTGAAAATCCAAGCACCATCACAGGAATTTCAACCCATGAAGAGAAGGGCAATGTAATTTCAAGTTTAGCAATCTAACCACCAGGCCACAGAGGCCCCCTCACATAGTAGCAATGCAAACAAAGCTCATATTCCAACTGACCCCTTTTTGTAGTCGCTTTTGTAGTAAAGCTGACCCTCCACCAGGCTTCTTCATCATCCCATATCTTGCCTTGAACTTGGCTTCTTGCTCTCGTTCAATGTTACCGCTTTCCTGGAATGGATTGGAACATATGTCACAAAGATCTATTCCCCATGTACCACTCTAATGTCCCTTCAAGGTACCTGTAGCAAAAGTCTTAAGAAACTGTTGTGACCAAATGAGCAAACTACCCCTTTAGTCACAATGGTTTCTAACCAATATCGTATAAGATATTTCGTTCATCCAGTTTTTTCATCTCATCAGTTTTCTTTTTTGACCTTTTTCTAATAATGAGAGATTGGATGACTATCAGTAAAATATCGCACAACCAAGTCATACTTCTATACTCTTTTATGACAGTCTTTCAGAGTCATATCAAAGATAATAATTTGACAATCATGAAGACACAATAAAAAAATGTGGAGAGCAGCTTTGCGATTTCAAGTTCAGATCTCTAACCACTAGGTCACAGATATAATTCAGGTATCTCATAGTCAGTGGTCTCATCCCTTGTTATCACTTAAAGATCAAACATTTAACTTTTTTAATCTTGAATTTACACCTGTGTTGCATACTTAACATTTCACAACAAATTGTATGCTAAATCAGAACACCATGAACATTCTCAATGAATGAAACCCAATCTAATTAAGTTTTGTATTTTGATTTATTTCGCTCTGCAATGGATATCTATTTCTCTTCAAATAACTTATCTTAAGATAATATCCTCAAATGAGTCTTGCATAAGCTTCGTACAAATGTTTTTGTTCTATTTAAAATTATCCGAATATTAAGTTTATCCGAAATAATAACAACTTGAGAAGAAAAAAATTACCTTTGGGGCGTCAGGAACCCGAAAGACTCCTTCGTCTCGTTTTTCTGTTGGTATATTTTCTACATTCATTGAGGTTTCTACGTCCATGATTTTCTTTTTATCAATATCAAACTTATCCTCTTTTTATTTCAGTATTTACACTGGCGAACAGCACGGAGATTTTCTGACTGGTTCTCTAGTTGCTCCCAAGTCCGTTCGGCTTTTTTTGTTAAAATAATCTCGGGAACCAGACTATCTTTATTTGCGCCGAAACTTTTCGTTTTCCGCCACGTAATTGAATTGAATTAACGAAATACTCGTAAAATTTATGTTATAAGGAAAATATCATGGTCTTGTTAGGATATGGAACTTAATTCTTGAAACAATTCATCATCTATTTGAAATTAAAGGGATTACGAAATGGAGAGATTTTGTTTCAATAATAAGTAACAGAGACATGAAGACCTATCATCAGGGGTACACGACGTTCCGCCCCATTACCATTTAGCCCCAACACGATTTTACCGTTACGCCCCAATGTTATTTCGCCCCATTTTCATTACGCCCCAACTGGATTTCATTACGCCCCAACTGGATTTCATTTCGCCCCAACTGGATGTCATTTCGCCCCAAATGAATGGATGTTATTTCGCCGCAAATTGAAGTCATTTCGCCCCAAATGAATGGATGTCATTTCGCCCCAATTACAGGATAAAGACTAACATGGTACTTTTTCGCCCATGGTTCCGAAATGAAATAGCATGTATTTGGGTTGAATATTCACACAATAAATGTGGGTTTCAAATATACGAACTAATGAGAAAAAAGTGGTTTATTTATTGCTAAATCTTGTCATATGTATGGCGGATTTTAACAAATTTATATATTGTTTTGGTAAAACATTTTGATTATTTTAATTAAGAAATTCAGTTTATAGACACATACTATGCTTAAGTGTTTTAATTTTGTTTGTGATAATCAGTTTGAATGATATATTTAATACCTGGCAAAGCAAACCCAATTAGTCACCGCTCGATGTATAGAAGTGCGTTCAAAACAACCATTCTAAGCCATTTTGCCCTTCACACCTCTCTCTTTATGTACTGGTTTAAGGTAAGTGGGTGTGCATCAAACATGACACCTTTGCATCAAACATGACACCTGCATCGGTTAATCTCTTTGATAGATGAGAGATTATACCTCTTGATTGGATGTAAGTGATGGTAATTGGTAATTAGTAATTAGCAATTAGCAATTAGCAATAAGTGTTGGAAATAATTGTTTGAAAGAACACAGCCCTCATAGGTTGGATAAATTGGACCAATCAAATTTGTAAAAAAATGTTATTTGTGTTTTCGAAATTTATCTAAGTATAAAAGTTTAAAAAATAAGTCATATTTGTTAATTGAATTGTCGTTATGAGTTCCGCGTGTGTTGTATGTGCGCGATCTGTTCGCCCTCGACAGCATGGATTATCGTGTGATAATTGTGGAAAATGGACTCATCGTACATGTGGTACAGGTAAGTTATTTATTATACTTTGAGTATCTAATATCACTTTATCATACTTATATTCAGAGAAATAGATAACAGAGATTGGCAACTCCGGTTCTGCGAGATAAGGAAAGTGCATACCTGTTTATCCATTGATACTTTTTTATTACAGTAAAATAGCTTTATTTTATTTTCATTTCATTAAATTGATTTTATGTTAAAAACAAAACAAAAGTTCCAGTAGGCATTCCTTTTCAATGACAGGCTTCATTATCATGCAATTCAGAATTTAGTAAACGAAAGGACACGTAAGAAAAAAATGACGTGCAAAGTTTTTCAATACACCTTTTACCGCAGATTCCTCTAATATTGATTGCAAATCAATAAGTACATACTTTTTCTTAAACACGTAAGGGTCTGGTATTGTCATGCTGCTGACCGAAATGATTTTAGAAAAAAGAAATGTGAGCTTTTTTAATGTTAAGCTAAAGCAAATAGTGTGTCTTGCACCTTCGTTTTTATTATCATTTCTCAACGAGAAATTAAGTCAAAGCACACTACTTTTAGAACCAGACAGACGCTTTAAACAGCAATCATATTGTCCAATACCGCGATTGACTCTATCACCCTTCGTTCTTCAAATGACACATTTCACTTGGCGATCGGAATTAAGAAGAAGTATGACGAAAAAGGAAATATCGTGGTGTTTCTGATTAAACGAAAGGTTTCGATCTTAGCTTTCATATGGTATAAAGTATTCGGAAATAGAGCATATGCTTACATATTTAAGGAATCAGTGCGGTTGAGTATAGAGAGGCTGTAAGAGAGGACAAAGACTTACCTTTCCAGTGCAAAGATTGTATATCAGCGAAGCAGGCACCCGAACTGGAACTTCAGTACCATATACCAGCACCAAGACAACCCCCTATACCAGCGCCAAGACAACCCCCTATACCAGCACCAAGACAACCCCCTATACCCCCTATACCAGCGCAGAGGCAACCCCCTATACCAGCACCAAGACAACCCCCTATACCCCCTATACCAGCGCAGAGGCAACCCCCTATACCAGCACCGAGAAAGCTGCCAAGGTTCGAGCCTCTCACGGACATCCAATCACCAGAACGGGTACCAGCGCCCATAGAGCTTCACTTACCCGAACTGGCACCATCTCTCACTGAACAGCTGAATTCGATGTAAGAACCCAATCTCATACTTAAACATTATCCTTCTGCACAAATACCGTCTGCTGAAAGTCTCGCCTGTATCATTTGTATACTTTTTAAAAAAAATATAGTGCCCAACATTTTACATTCTGACTCGGCTATTGATCAAAATCAAATCTGCATGGTTAACGTGCTCCGACTTCGTTATGTTAAATTGTTAAAGGACTGTGTTAGTATCTAACATGTTCATTTGAGAAAATATCATTTGTTCTTTTATGTATTTTATTATTGTATAGGTCACTGGTTGACCCTGATCATTTCGAGGTTCTCCCAAATGGATCGAAAAACTGCAAAGATCTCCTAGTAGACAACAGAGGGTTCACCTACAACATCAAGGTACACATTTCATTTTTATTGAGAAATATTTAAACCCTGAATTCCAAATGATTTTTAAAACACAATGAAAGTGTTAAACAAAAAAACGCGTACTATTTAGTGAATTGTATTACAGAATAAAACTTATATATTTTTTTAATTTAACCATTTCCTCCACAAGCTATTTTTAGAATTATCCACACGGAAATAATATGATGAAATATAAGAAAATTAAGAAAAATGAAAAATGCTATTATTGATATGAATTAAAACCATTGTGGGAAAATGCAGTATTTGCGCGTGGAGGAAAGGGTTAGATTGTAACTGCCTATTGATTATTTTTCAGCGACCAACACCTTCTGGTCGAGATTGGCAGTGTTCCGTTAGGGGAAAGGGCACGTATTGCCGTGCCAATGTAAAGGAGCGGAACGGAACATTCACGTTTGGTGCCAACCAACACACTCACACCGGGGCACCTGGAATACATGTGGCCAAACGCATTCAAGCAAAGGTAGTTATAGTTTTATTTTAGTAGCATAAAGTTTAGACAAGGATCGGACGCGGATTGGCATCTGTTGCCGTCGCACTAAACATGATAAGGGTTAATTTAAATTATTTTGTTTCTTATAAATTTTGTTACATTTCAGGTGAAGAATGAATCGGTCGGTAATGTTTTTCAGTCGGCAGCTAGTGTAGCCGAGCGAGTGCTATTCACTATGGGTGATGCAGATCTTCCTACCGCAAGCAGACCAAAGCTTCACAACCTGATACGAATGGCATCCAGGGCAAGGCAGCAGTTACGGCCCAAAGATCCCGGACCAACTGAGGTTGATTTTGAGGTATGTATGTATGTATAAAAACCTGTCCGAAAACATTGCAAATAATATAATATACCAATGACGGCGATATGAAAATATTTATATTTTTAAAATCAAATAATTGATATACGGTAAAACCTCTATAAACCGGATACTTTGTAACAAGAACGGTTGTGTTGCAAATGCAGGTGACTGCTTAGTGCAGGCTGAAAGTGATAAAGAAAGCTATTATAAGATAATAACTTGTCTTAAAACCCACGTTTTATTCATATTTCCTGTTCAGAGGGTGTCAGTTTCACTGGGGACAGCGAGTGTGGCGCAAGGCCCAGGGGGTCGGCTTGCAGGTATAAATCTCCTTTCATGTAAACATCTGTACAATACTAGGGTAACAACTAAATGTCTAATTAGATATATTTTATAAGTACTGTTTAAATCCAAGTACATTATTAGAGATTCATGATTTTCATATTTAATAGTAAATTATACTTTATTAATTGCACATAGCAAACCTTTTTTCATTTCCCAAGATTCAATAAATGATTAAAAGTAATAATTATATATTTTGTTCTATTACAGGAGGAGTACAACGTCAGAGGCGAGGTCTACAAGGTAGTGCGAGGTTTGATGTCCCTTCCCTACCTGCCCGTGGAAGAGGTCGCCCCGGTCTTCCACGCAACATTCGGCAACCTGACAGACGAGCGACTGCTTGAGCTGAGGAAGTACGTCGATGACAACTGGATGAACTCCTCGATATTTCCGGTTACGTCATGGAACGTTTTCCGACGACCAACACGAACAAACAACGACTGTGAGGGATGGCACAGACGAATCAACCACAGTGCCGGAGACGCAACCGCCTTCTACCAGATTGTACCCTTGCTGTATGAGGAGGCTACGAAGCTAAAACTACAGAAAGTCATGGTGGAAGAGGGGGCTCTGAAGCGGATCCAGCGCCGTGCTGTCCGCGAACGTCAGCAGAAGTTCTTTGACTTGTGGGACAAGTACGACGCTGGAGACGTTTCCGGTTCAGAGTTGCTCCAGTTAGTGTCGATAGTAGTAGGTCCAGTCCTCCAGTGAACCATTTTTGTGTATGAATAAAATATTTTAAACAATAGTGTAGTGCATCTTGTTCGTTGTTCCCAAACCCTGCCCAAATATCTAACACATATCTAGCTAAATTGCAAGATGTATTGCCTTGTTGACACCTGTTTTCATTGTGCAAACAGCTTAGATCAAATCGATACCCGATTAACACCTACTTCCTGTGGGGCACGCTGTTAATTCTGGCCTTATCTCCCTAAACAAACACCTGATCAGAGGTTAGGTACTTCTTATCTACAATCTTGAAAATATCTTTTAAATTATTTTTTTTGGTAACCATGTTGTAATATGGGGTGAAACTGAAAGAAGTTGGGGCGAAATGACATTCAATCAATTGGGGCGATATGACATCCTTTTGGGGCGAAATGGTTTTCATTTGGGGCGATATGAATTCTATTAGGGGCGAAATGAATTCCATTTGGGGCGAAATGAAAATGGGGCGAAATGACATTGGGGCGTAACGGTTGGGGCTAAATGTATTTGGGGCGAAACGTGGGTAATCCATCATCAGAGACATAGATCTAACAAATATGTCTCTGCTATCATCAATGTCTCTGATCATAAGAAATATATTGTGTTTTCTATAATTTTGAGCAATAGTGCCAAATAGTGCAAACCCAACTTTCAGTAAACTAGCTTTTGATATCCCCGAAAAAACGAGAACATAAACCACAAATGTCATAAGTTAAGTTGATTTGGGGATATTGGGATTCAAAAAGCTATTAGGCTAAGACAATAGACAATGGTGCGACTGTAGAACTCGCAAGTCAAAACAATGTAGGAATAAAATTGTACAGGGAGGATGTTGTCGCACTATACCTTTAAGATTTTGTCTCCTCTCCCAAACACAACCCCCACCCCCCATCCCCATTCCCCACCCCCTACATACGGACATAGGCCTAATGAACAGGTCTTTGATACGGGCGTTTACACAACTACAATATTTCTCGTTGGTGATTAACGCGTCGGCAGGTCAGATATCCGGTTCATTAGGTCTTTGGATATTCATAATTCCTGAATCCAGGCCATCCATGTACTTTAATCAATGTACCTGATTTTCCAGTCGGATATATATTTGCCAATATACACATAGAGCAACGGTTAGACACCATTCCTGTATGCTCTTTTGCCAGACAGGTGTGTAGCTGCCTGCATGCACATTGTCCCTAGAAAATGAAATTTTAGATTGACATTTAGCATCCCATTTCATTTCATGACATTTTTGTAAAGCTTTTATGTATATTTCCTTTTCCGAAACACCATTAGTTAGCACAAGATGAGATTAATGAAATACATTTTACCGGGGAGCATGCCCCAGACCCGAAGCAGTGAGCACAACGCCCATGGAATGCCTTTGATCTGGCGCGGTCTCAAACGAAGGAAAGGTATGACAACTTCTTTCGAAATAAAATACCAGTTTTGAAGTTATTACTTAAATTCTCGTATTTTATTTCAAAACTGGTTGCAATGTCTTGCCACTTTTGAAATGACCAATTTGATAATCAACTATTAGCATGAGGAACCCGATTTGAAATAAAGCTAGACAGATTGACTCGGACAACATGTTATAAGCACTCAATGATGCTAATAGATTGTTAGATAAGTTCTCTGCACAAATTTTACCTACCTGAGAGCCACTTTGGGTTTATC